>ML808091.1:195148-231008 GCA_009831015.1 Picea engelmannii | reverse complement strand
ACATCTGAGATTCAGCATTTGTGTTTCAGCATTTGCATTCTAGCTTCTATGTTCCAGCATCTCTTGTGCGTGTTCCATAAGCCAACCGATTGCCATCAATGACAACCTTGACCGTCTGCGTCATCTCTGCTGCTTCGCATCATATCTGCTGCT
Organism: Picea engelmannii; assembly: GCA_009831015.1. Classification (NCBI taxonomy): domain Eukaryota; kingdom Viridiplantae; phylum Streptophyta; class Pinopsida; order Pinales; family Pinaceae; genus Picea; species Picea engelmannii. The sequence goes on along the minus strand of ML808091.1, from coordinate 230,855 downwards.
TCTGTGTTTCAGCCTCTGCGTTTCAGCCTCTGCGTTTCAACATCTGTGTTCTAGCATCTATGTTTCAACATCTGTGTTCCAGCATCTGTGTTTCAGCATCTGTGTTTGCATTTGTGTTGCAGCGTCTGTGTTTCAGCTTCTGTGTTCCTGCATCTGTTCTCCATACACAATCGATTGCCATCAATGACAACCTTGATCATCTGCGTCATCTCTGTTGTAGCCATATTTCCAACAAATCTGTCCCTCGACGCACCGCTGCCCAATGGGCCAGTCTATCATCACTCTTTGTTAGAGAATGAGGAGATCAAGCGTCAGATCCAATAGCTTCTCCACAAGGGGCACTTCCGCCCCAGCTCATCACCTTATGGGAGCCCAATCGTGCTGGTATAGAAGAAAGATGGAACCTGGCAACTCTGTATTGATTATCGGGCGCTGAATAAAATCATAGTCAGAAATTGGTACCCAATTCCCTGAATCAACGACCTCCTTGATCAACTCACGGGGGCCAAATACTTCAGTAAGATTTATCTGAAGTCTGGCTACCACTAGGTCCTGATAGAACAGACAGATGTATGGAAGACCGCCTTCAAGTCAAAAGAAGGCCTTTTTGAATGGTTGGTCATGCCCTTTGGTTTAACAAATGCCCCAATCACTTTCATGAGGATGATGGATGATATCATGCGACCATTCACCAATACTTTTGTAGTGGCGTATCTGGACGACATTCTAATTTACAACAAGACTTGGGCCGAATACTTGCAGCATATTCAACAGGTTCTGCACACCCTGCGGCAGCACAAGCTATACGCCAACTTGGAAAAATGCTCCTTCGACATGGACCGGGTCCATTACCTGGGCTACATCATTGATCAACATGGCGTACATGTGGATCCAACCAAGATCCATGTCATCCGTGACTAGCCATCCCCAACAACACTCACTGAGCTACAAAGCTTCTTGGGCCTTGCCAATTTCTACCGCAGGTTCATGTTGGGATTCTCCCATATTGCATGGGCCCTCAGCCAAATAAACAGGGGTGGTGGTAAGGAGAAATTTACATGGGGCCGGTCCTAACAACAAGTGTTTTATGATTTGAAGCAGCGCTTGTGCTCAACCCCATTACTTTCACTATCAGACCTGCAACATCCCTTTGAGATTGAGATAGATGCTTCAGACTATGTTGTGGGCGTCGTTCTCACTTAGCACGACCACCCCGTGGCCTATCATAGTGAGACACTGTCAAATACTGTTCGTAAGTACCCTACTTACGAAAAAGAAATGTACTCCATTGTGAAAGCCTACCACCAGTGGAGACATTACATTCTTGGGAAGGAGACAGTCATCCACACTAATCATCAGCCACTACAGTTTATGCAGACACAAGGAAAATTGCAGAATGACCGCCATCAAAAGTGGTCCACATACTTGCAGCAATTCCACCTCAACATCAAGTATAAAACATGAAGCACCAATTACATTGTTGATTGCCTCAGAAGAACTCCGGTCGCAAAACTCACCACGGTGCTAGACTCTTGCGTCCATGAAACATATGGATGGCCCCAACTTTATGAGACAGACCCTGACTTTGCCACCACCTACCAAATGTTGGCTGCAAACGCATTTGTCAATAATTTCCATCTTCAGGATGGGTTGTTGTGTTGTCTGGGACATATATGTGTTCCATCAAGTGAGCGAGCGAAGATGATTTGGGAATCCCACTATAGTTGGGTGGCAGGAAAATTCGGCATCGAAAAGATAGTGGCGATGCTATAGAAACATTTCCACTGGCCGAAACTTCGACAGGAGGTCAACAAGTATATCAGGTCTTGCACTGCCTATGCTATTGCCAAACCAACCACTAAGAAAGAAGTCCTGTACACCCCTCTTCCTACTCCCGTCAGGCCATGGGAATCCATCTCAATGGACTACATGTTGGGCCTCCCGTCCACCAAGTGGGGAAATGACTTTGTTTTTGTGGTTGTTGATCGCTTTTCTAAGATGGCGATTCTAGTTGCCTGCAAGAAGAGCATCACAGCAGAGGCCACTGCCAAGTTCTTCTTTGAATGAGTCTGGGTACATTTTGGAATCCCACAAACCATTGTCTCATATCGAGATAGTCAATTTCTCAGCACATTCTGGTTGAGCCTCTGGTCACTGCTAGACACCAATCTCACCAAATCCACGACCTTCCACCCCCAGACAGATGGCAAAACCAAGGTTGTAAATCGAATGATTGTGCATATCCTTCGCATGTATAATTCAAAGCACCCTCACACATGGGATGAGATCCTTCCCTATGTCCAACATAGCTACAGTCGAGCCTTGCATAGCTCAATCGACCACAACCACTTTCAGGTGGGGTTGGGATTCCAACCTTTGGGTCCCATAGATGTTGCACTTCCCCTTGTGGTCACCTCGACTGACTCATCTCCTGATCCAACTGAAGCTGACAAAGCCATCCGGTTCATTGAGAGGATCCAACACATCTGCCAACAGGTTCATGATATCCTACAGAAGTCCAATGACAAGTACAAACAACGCCATGATCAACATTGGGTGCCACATAAGTTTCAGGTGGGCGACGAAGTTTGGTTTCACTTGCACAAAGAACGCCTTACAGGACCCCATCGGAAGCTTTTCCCACTCTGTTATGGGTTGTACACTATCACCAAGGCCATGGGGGATAATTCTTTTGAGCTCAACATTCCTCCTTTCCTTGGCCTGCACCCAGTGTTCAATGTGGATCTCCTTCGCCCTTATTTCCCACCATTATTGGACACCTCAGAAGTAGTAGAACAACCGACACCAACAGAGCTCAACCTCGACTGCATACAACAAGCATCCAATGATCATATTGTGGACACACATATCAAGGGCACTCGACAACAAAAGATCTAGCTTTATCAAGTTGTCAAAGCAGGGCAGCTCCTGTACCAAGGCAAGTGGCTCACCCGGGGCCAAATTCAATAGAAATTTCCTCATATGATGGGGGACCTCAAAGAAATGAATACCATTGCTTCCTAAGGAGGGAGGATTGATCCAAATGGATATTGGTTGCCACCCACCTTTTCCAACTGGCTCAAAACAATTTTCTGACAATTTTGCAATTTACTATTTTTAGCAATTTTAACTTCTGGGGCCATTTTGAGGGCCTAAATGAAGGTTTTTCTTGATCGATCTCCTCAATGATATTCAAAGGCTTGATTGATCCCCCAAAATGAATCTCCTCGATGATACCTTTCCAACGAGCTATCACACACGTAAAACGAAGATCGAATGCAAAAGTTACGACCCCGGGAAGTTGATGTACTAACTTACCCGAACGAGGCCCACATGACTTTTGGTGCTTCATCTCCTAGGGTTTTTGGCATTCTTTTTTATTGTAAAAATTCCTGCAGAGCCTCATTGTAATCTTCTTCTTGTGAATGCGCACGGCCGTCACATCTCTTCTTAGAGATAAGCCGCCACCATTCCAACAAGCTTGTTTCCGCTGCATTTTAAAGTTTCAGCTTATTTCGTTATTGAATAGAAAACCGGTTTTACTGTATCTCTGTGATTTTGTGTTAAGCACCTATTAATAATCTATATTCATTTCATTCTGCTCATAAAATATGGATCAAATACTAACAACTTTAAGTGGTTTTGATGTATTTTCAATGAAATGGCTATAAATTACTAATATAGATAAAGGATAAACATATATGACTTGAGAATGATTATGTGAGTATAAATTAGTAGTATTTATTACTTATTTATAATTGATTTTTAGTAATGTAGACATTTTACCATGATTTATCATGTTAATTAGGATTTTTCATAAGCTTGACGATACCTCTAGCTTGACGATGCTTGATGTGGGACATGATTAAGGGACTATGTTTCATTAACGATTTACCCTAGTACCACCTTTAAATTCAAATAAATTACCAACGATCGAGAGGGAGATGGGTAAATCACCAGAAATATAGTCTTCCTCGAGGCACACTTACCATAGGCTTTGACAATTTGCCAGGCTTTGGAGAATGGGTCCACTGAGAAAGTTCTTAAACAATATAAGCTTGTAAAGGCATTATTTTGTGATTTAATTTTTGGATTCAAACATTGTTGTGATATGTGCACTAGTACAAAGTGGCTAATTTGTGACTACATGACAAAACAAGTTAGTCACAACATTTTTTATAAGCTAAATACTATCAACTTCAAGTGGTTTTGATGTATTTTCAATGGCATAGCTATAAATTACTAATATAGATAAAGGATAAACATTTATGACTTGACATTGATGACGTGATTATAAATTAATAGTATTTATTACTTATATGAAATTGATTTTTAATAAGGTAGACATTCTACCATGATTTATCATGTTAATTAGATTTAGAAAGTTCTTGAACAATATAAGCTTGTAAAGACGTTTCGAGTTATTTAGCATTGTTTTGTGATTTAATTATTGGATCCAAACATTGTTATGATATGTGCACTACTACAAAATTAGGATTTATCATGTTAATTAGGATTTATCATATTGAATTAGGATGTTTCTCAAATATTAATTATATTTGATCCAAATTCAATTAGCATCACTTAATATTGGATCAGGTGGTTGAGCGTTGTATATTAATTCATCTTCAATCAATGTTGTCCATACATCTAATTATAATTCAACATCACCAAATTGATGTTTATTGTCGATACCTCTAGATTGACATTGCTTTATGTTGCTTGATGTGGGACATGATTAAGGGAATATGTTGCATTAATGATTTACCCTAGTACCACCTTCGAATTCAATTAAATTACCAATGATCAAGACAGATATGGGTAAATCAACAGAAATATAGTTTTCCTCAAGGCACGCTCACTGTAGGCTTTGACAGTTCGCCAGGCTTTGGAGAATGGATTTACTGAGAAAGTTCTTAAACAATATAAGCTTCTAGAGACATTATGTTGTGATTTAATTATTAGATCCAAACATTGTTATGATATGTGCACTAGTACAAAATGGCTAATTTGTGACTACATGAAAAAAAACAAAATGGTCACAACATTTTTTATAAGTTAAATACTGGCAACTTAAAGTGGTTTTGATGTATTTTCAGTGACATAGCTATAAATTACTAATATAGATAAAGGATAAACACATATGACTTGACAATGATGATGTGAGTACAAATTAATAGTATTTACTTCTAATATGTAATTGATTTTTAGTAATGTAGACATTTTACCATAATTTATCAGGTTAATTAGGATTTTTCATATTGAATTAAAATGTTTCTCAAATATTAATTATATTTTATCCAAACTCAATTAGCATCTCTTCATATTGGATCAGGTGGTTGAGTGTTGTATATTAATTCATATTCAATCAATGTTGTACATATATCTAATTACAATTCAACATCACCAAATTGATGTTATATGTCGATACCTCTAGTTTGACAATGCTTGACATGGGAAATGATTAAGGGACTATGTTGAATTAATGATTTACCCTAGTACCACCTTCAAATTCAAATAAATTACCAGTGATCAAGAGGGAGATGGGTAAATCACCAGAAATATAGTTTTCCTCAAGGCACACTCATTGCAGGCTTTGACAATTCGCCAAACTTTGGAGAATGGATCCACTAAGAAAGTTATTGAACAATATAAGCTTTTAAAGATGTTTCAAATTATTTAGCATTAGTTTTTAATATAATTATTGGATCACAGGGTCTTTGATGCAAACCTCAATGGATGATTTCCTGCTCCATTTTTTTTAACTCTTCCTTGCATCCATTCTCTTCTTTACAAGCCTGAAAACGTCGTCACGTCCTTACCATTGTTTTGAATCCCATCTCCATCACTGATCTTTTGAAGGTTGTTGTATGGTGCCCTCTAAGGGAGGGGTAGCATGCCCCTCCCAGGCATCCAAAGATCCTCTGAAATCAAAGACCGATAACAACAAAGTTGCCTCGCAAGAGACGAACACATAAAATCCTAAGCAAAAAGAGTCTAAAGAGGAAGAGATGCCTCATCCCCCTTGGGGAGAGGCAAACATTGATAAAACTAAAAGAACCAGTACATGCATTGCCAGATCGGAAGATCACCCACGAGTCAAACTACCCCCAGAGAGGATTAATGCCAGGATTTAATATATGAAGGAATATGCCCTCGTTGGAAAATTCATAGGAATCTGGTCGATAGAAAAATCCCTCCTGGGCTTGATCGTGGCCAAATGGAAGCTGAGATCCCACTTTGATCTCCATCTTGGTTCCAAGGGGTTCTTCACTATCATCTTCTCCTTGTTGGAAGACAGAGATAGAATCCTGGAAGGCGACCCCTACTTCTTAAACTCAACGAGATTGTATCTCATGAGTTGGATCGAGATATTCAACCCTAATAAGGAGGAATTCACTTGGGCTCCTGTCTGGATCCGCTTATATTCCCTCCCCCAAGATTACTAGGATGAAGAAACCCTCATGGATATCGGTAATTCTCTGGGCAATTTTGTTAAGATAACGGAGCAAACAAAATCCAAGAGATACACATCCGATGCTAGGATCTATGTATACATGCACATAGCATGGGCTCTCCCAAAATCCATTTGACTTGTGCATGAAGATAAGGAATGGATCCAACTAGTGGATTATGAGCACCTGGCTTTTTGCTGCACTAAATGTCATGAGCATAGAAACCTCTTCAAATATTTTCCAAAAAACAAGTTAGACACATACCACAAACAGGTGGAAGATGAAGATGAAGATGACTTCAGGAAGGTCACTAATCAACGTTGCCAGAATCGCAAGTCTCATTCGGAAAGAAAATATTTTATTCCGCCAACGAACAATAGCTTTGAAGTATTAGCCACCCATTTAGAAGAAGTGGAAGCAACACCTGTAGAAGACCAACCAACTCTAAAAAGACAACATCAAGAGTCAAAACAGGATCAAGGAGGAGGATCAACTCAAGATCCAAGTATTAATGGCTCTAAATATCACTCTGCCCCAGGAGCCTCAAATGCTCAGGATCTCATGCTAGGTTCATCAAATCAACATCTATATGTGCTCATGGATGAGGATATGAGTGATCTGGCTCTAGGAGATATGGATCTGTTGGGTCTCGAGGATTCATGTCGACATAATTCTTTCCATGCTATCTCCCCCGAGCATATCCAACTTCTCAAATATTCTTTAATCAAGGCCAAAGAGTGATCAAGGTTGGGAATTCATCACACTCCTCAAAGAGATACAAAAAAAGTTCCAAAATACACAAAAGAGAGAGGACGCAAGACAGATCTGCAACGCATAACAACTTTGGGAACATGGTTAGTGGAATCAGGGTAGTATGCCCAACTTACATAGTTATTTCCTTCCAATCCCCCCAGTTCTCAATGAAAGTGATCTCTTGGAACATAAGGGGCATCAATGGCCCCACCAAGTATAGATTGATTCGTAGGAAGCTTCTTCAAGAAAACCCCTTAGTGATCATGATCCAAGAAACAAAATGTAGCACTTGTAATGTAGAAACTTTGATGCCTCACTTGTGGAGAGGCAGTAAAACAATCTCGGTAGATGTAGCAGGAGCATCATGAGGTCTAGCCATTACTTGGAACTTGAATGAGATAACTCTTCAAGATATTTTGGCCACCAGGAACTCCATCTCAACTTCCATCTCATCAGAACAAGCATTCATGCCTCCCTTACTAATGTCTATGGCTCTCAAATTCCAGGCCAAAAAATCAAACTATTGGAGTTTTTGGAGAGTTATAAGAAAGATATACCTCGAAAAATGTGGATCTTAGGAGGGGACTTCAACCTTATTACCTCTCTCCATGAAAAGAAAGGTGGACGTCGTACTCTGACTTAGGAAGACAACTACTTTAAGGACTTCATCGATAGTTTTAAGATGGTGTATATGGAAAATTCCAATGGTCTCCACACTTGGAATAATAGGCGAGGAGGACTATCTCAAATCACATCTTGCTTGGATAGATTCTTAGTATCAGAAGATATCGCCACCTCTCAAGGTGACTTATCAACCACTATCCTTCCAATTGTTGGCTGTGATCACTGACATATTTGCATGTTATGGAATTAAGAGGGTAACTCCCATCACAGTTCCTTCCGCTTCAAAAAATTATGGCTTACCCATCCTGATTTCATGGAAATGGTTAGGAACTAGTGGGATTCCAATCAGATCAAGGGATCATCTAAGATGTATGAGATCCAACAAAAACTTAAGTTACTGAAACAATATCTGAAAAGGTGGAACAAACTCACCTTTGGCAACATATTCATAGCCAAAAATAATCTGGACCAGAAATGGAGTTGCTACAACAACAAATGATTAGTGAAGGTCATACGAAGGAAAGAATGAAAAAAGAGGGAGATATCTAGGCTAGTATTGAGGACAGATGCAGGCAGAAGGAAATACTCTGGAAAAAAAAATCCACGATTAATTGGATAAAAGAGGGGGAACAAAATACAACCTTCTTCCACCGGTCTACCATTCATCATAGAATGCACAATAAAATAACCTCTCTCAAAAAGGAGGATGGCACCGTAATAGAAGAACATAAGGACATTGAGCGAGAACTTGTATCCTTTTCTGAAGATCTTATAGAAGAGGATGACCATTGTAGAACATAAGCTATCAATCATGTGACAAGTCACATCCCCCATCTTGTCACAAAAGATCACAAAAAAACTCTGATACACCCCATCTCCATGCAGGAAGTAGAAGTCATTGTCAACCAGATGAAGGAAGGAAAAGCCCCTGGGTCGGATGAATTTACTATAATTTTTTTTCACTATTGTTGGGATCTCTTAAAGGAGGACATAAAGGAGCTTGTGGATGAATCACACAAGAAGCAATGGGTGTTACCATCCTTTAATGCTACCTTCCTTACTCTCATTCAGAAGGAAGACAATGCAGCTTCGCCAAGTAAGTATCGACCCATATCTCTTTTTAACGTGGTTTATAAAATCATCACTAAAGTCATATCTAATAACCTTAAGCCCCTTCTTACCATCCTCATTTCCTCGGAGAAAATGGGATATGTAGAAGGAAGACAAATCTTATATGGCATCATTATAGCTCATGAGGTTATACACTCTTTGAAAATTACAAAAAAAATGGGTATGTTGCTTAAGTTGGATCTTTCGAATGCTTTTAACTGCCTAAGCTCATGATACATTGAAAAAAACCTCCTGGCCTTCAACTTCACCCACTCATGGACTTGTTGGATTTTATCCTTTCTATCATTAGCCTTGTTTTATATATTGGTTAATGGGTCACCTTCCTGTACCTTCTCTCCCTCAAGAGGAATCAAACAGGGGGATCCTCTTTCCCCTTTCCTATTTATTCTGATGGCAGAAGGTCTGGGATGCACACTAAAAAATGCTTGCCATTTTGGATCCTTAAAAGGAGTAGCTCTCTACTACAACCCTCCCCTGTCCCACCAATAGTTCGTGGACGACAACTTTCTTATAGGCCACCCCTTAGTTCAATAAGCACGTGCTATCCACTGTATTCTTAATATCTTCTCAAAAGCTTCTGGAGCATCTATTAATTTGGACAAATCACACATTTTTTTATTCAACACCCTCTCAATCACTCAAAGGAATATTGCTAGAATCTTGGGGTTTGACATTTCCTCCCTTCCCTCAAAATATCTAGGTACTCCTTTAATTGACTCTACCCTAAAGCACTATGACTAGAGAGAGCTTATTGACAAACTTGAACATAATCTAGCCTCTTGGACTTTCTGCTCCCTTAACATGATAGAGCGGCTCATTCTCATGAAAGTGTTCTTACAAGATATGCCTCTATATCTCTTTATTTCCTTAGCTACCCCTAAATGGGTTCTCAAAGCAATAAGAGTGACTCAATGCACTTTTCTCTGGGGAGGAGACCGAAACACCTTCAAATGGGCTCTGGTGAAATGGGATAAGGTTTTCCTGCCCAAATTGATGGATGGTCTGGGGCTCCAGGACCCAACAAAAAGCAATGAAGTCCTCAGTGAAAAGATAAGGTGGAATTGGTTAGTCAAAAACTTGAATCCCTGGGCTCAATTATGAAACAAAAAATATGCATCAGAATGGAATCCAACACATTTTATTTGTGACAATTAGAATATCCAAGGCTCCCTTATTTGGAACGCAACAAATCTTCAAAGGGATCTCGTTTAACAACATAGCTTCTCGGAAATTTGTGACGAAACCTCTATAAAATTTTAATTACTAGATAGCGCATTAGTTACTAGCTCGTGCGTGAATCAAAAGGGAACCATTAAACACCGATACAATGCATCTCCATATGTGCATACGACGTTAACCAGTTAAGTTTCAGTGACATAAATCCAATAGCGGTTTATTTTGAAATCTACATTTATCACATGTATCAACTAATTGATATGAATGGTAGTATCTTCTAGTTATATTCTTTCGAGTCATTTTATGTGATCCCACTTTGCGTGACAAGGAATTCAGAAAAAATAGGAGAACGAAGCCACCAGTCCAGAGGAAGCATTTGAAGTCCAGTGAGTATTAAACAATTATCTTAGCAAGCATTACAGGTATAGGTTTTCTTATGGTTTCACGGTTCATTTGTATATGTTCTCACCCGATGCTACTCTATATACATGTCCTAAGGGTGGCTTTGATTGCAGGGACAATGCCTCCAAAAAATCCATCCACCAGGAAATCACCACGGGCGCCAAAGCTGCAAGAATCGAAAATAGGAGAAGGCTCCTCCCCAATAGTTGCAAGACAATTAGAATTTGCTCCTAAGCCGGTGTCTGTCATCAAGGCGATCACCAAGGAGCCCTTTGTCCAGCCACCAGCTTTCGGGGATACAGAGGCAAGCATTGGAGAAAAGACAACTTTTCCTCGCTGGGAAGAAGTCTTCAAGAAGATTAAGAAAGAAGAACCCCTCGAATATACTTCGCACAACAACCCTGATACAAGGAAGCTCGATGACGAGGTCCTCCCAAATATTCGCATGGCTTATCTACACATGGTGGCAAGCCGGTCTCCGGTTTTCCCTTGCGTCAAGCTCTTAAAGTAGCTCATTGATCACACCGATGCAAATAAATGTTTGATTAATGATGACGATGGTGTATGTGTCAGGGTTTTCTTGCCATCAGAAGTTTAGAAATACTACAAACTCAATGAGTCTGGAGAAAATTTGAGCACTGATTTCGTGCTGAGTTTATATGCCTCTCACGACACTAGCAAAATCATGGCATCCTGGTGGAGGGAAGACAAGAAATTTATGAACGGAACTTCTGGCTGGTACCTGATGGTCAATGTCAGGGAACCATATGCCTATATCAAGGCCCTTCTCTGTAGATTGCATGGGGAGAAAGACTTCTCCCAGTTTTCGGAAGCTTGGATGCCTCTGGCTTTTATAGTCGCCATTTCAGGCACTGGTTTCAATCGGGGTGCTATCATCTCTAAACAGTTGAGCACCTGCATAAAACAGGCCCAGGCGCCAAAGGAGGGAGATACCCCTACCTTCTACATGGCTTCGTATCTACTGGATGCCAACTGCACCAGGAATTCTTCTACCAGGATGAACTTGAATTGACACCCTTCAGAGCTCACAGTCCATGTATACTACAACATTTTGTGGGAAAACAGGTACAAGAAATTCTATGTTGTTATCTGTGATCCATTTATTGTGCCCATTTACTTCTTTCTCTTTAATAAAGAATGCCCTAGATTATCAGGCGAAGCAAAGAAGGTCATAGTTAAAATTGGTCCCTGGTATTTGGATGAACGAGAAACCTACATCAAGATTTTTGACGCCACAGGGGCACCACATTTATTGCCCGTTTATGTTCCCGACCGGCTAGTGTTAGGAGAAATCTGCTATCAAACCATCATACAAGGATACAATGAAACTTTAGTAAAAGACAAGAAGCGGGCTTTCATACTGTATGGGTTTCATATCGGCTTCTGCATGGTCAAAGACACCGCACATGCTAAACAACTTGGGCTAGGTCAATTGGAATTTCGGTTCCAAACTGGCCGATTTCGCAAACACGATCCCAAGGGATTGGTACTACAGCATGCGTCACAGGTATCATCCTGTTGGCCTTATGCCCACGATCGGTTTGAGGATGAAATTTTCACCGAGAACGGTCAAGACTGGGATATGGCAGTAGCCAGGAAGGTTGATCCTAGAGGAACCAGGTTTAGAGCTATGAGCTATGAAGAGTAGGCCACGTTTTTGGAGCAAGCAGTTCAAGCAGTTGGCCGACGCCCTGAAGCAGCAGTAGCATATGAATTGGAGGAAGAAACAAATGATCCCCAAGAAGACATTGAGATCGCAGAAGCTCATTAGGGATCCTCGGTACAAATAAGAGATTTCCCTGAAGATCAAAAGGCTCAAGAGAGTGGCACACTTTTATACTAGCAAGCTCAACTACTAATGAAACAGATGCAAGATAACCCGGATCTTGCCATAAGTCCTAAGATTTCAACCAGAGATGGGCCAGGTGTCGATAGAAACACAAGCGCCCAACCCCTTGAGCACGCTTATACACATATACAACGACGGCGAGAGAATGAAGCCCTCTCATGGTACCCTGGTGTGCATCCAAGAAGAAGAAGGTCCCGAAAAGATCCCTTCCCCAAGTCCCGAAAAGGTCTCTTCTGCCGGGCTCGGGATTCAGGACCAGGGAGTCCCACATAAAGAAGTTACATTTGAAGGTAATCTCAATACAGGAAAGTCCGATGAACTGGAAATAAATGTAGGCCTGAGTGACGAGCCTCCGTAGAAGGAAATCAATAGTTCCATGATCGATGAGCAAGTAAGTGACAAGTCTATGCCTGACACCTCTATCCTGTCGAATACCTAGATCCTCGGTGAGCAACAAGTAGAAGTTGGATCTACAAGGTAGAACGAAGAATTTCAAGAGCCCACTCTCGAACAAATATACATTGCGGGAAGATTTGGAAACAATCTCACATGGGGTGATCAACAGATACCAGACCCGGTAGATGAGGTCGCAAACATCTATGCGATATCCTATGATCAAAAGAGAAAGGCTATCGTACAGAGGACTGCAAACAAGAGAAGAATCACCTTGGATTAGTCCATCATAGTCATCACTAAGGAGAAGTTAATCAATACAGCAGACGCATGTACATCTGAGCTGATTGGTGTGGGAAAATCCCTCTAAGAGGCTGCCCAGGACAGAGCCAGGAGAGATGAAAAAGAACTTGTCGCCGCCCAAAAGGAGCTTGAACAATTACGCAATCTTGCCAATTAATATAAGGGTGCTACACAGACAACTGTGTATTTAAAAGATGAGTTAGGTAAAGTTTACGATGAGTTCAAGAAGGAAAGACACCTGCTAATCTCGAATATAGCCAAATTCCAGGAAGAAACTCTCATGGAAATCGTGACATGTAACGAAATGGAGCGATGATATGAGAAGGCGTAGCAGGTGGTGGAGAGGCTTGAGTTTATTGAGGCAGTCCAGAAAGGTCGAGAAAAGGAAGACCACAACATTCGGCTAGTAAGTAAAAGCAGTCTCAATCGCATGAAGCGATCAACCGAATACTGGGCAAAAATGTCTCAAATCCGACACGAAGAAATCGAAGAACAATGGGCCAGATGTCAGAAGCACTGGGATAAAATCAATAAAATAATGAAAGACATCGGACTCCCCGAGTATGGTACCCCCGATATGTTTATCAACCTAAATGAAATAATCAAGCTGTGCACCGAACAAGATGCGTTATGGGCTGAAGAATGCGCAAGGGTCATAGATGCAAAGCCAGGGCAAGTACAACAGTTCGCATGACATTTAGAACAACCTATAGATTCGTAACGGCCCACATGCATGGTTAGTCATCCAACATACAACCCACCTTTACCGAGTACTCCCGAAGTGGATAAATAACCCCACTCCAAGGAAGGATATCTCACCTTGAAATACCTTATGCCCTCCCTCACGAGGAAGTGAATAAGTTTAGAAGGATTACCAGATCATACGCCTGGAAAATCGGCACGTTGCCCTTCACCCCCATCCTCCCTCGAAGAAAACAACAAAGTAGACTAGTAGTCAACACTCCTGATGAAGTTTTCATACATTCCATTGAAGACTTAATAGATTTTGCGATCACTGAAATCCAAGAACCTCTTCACCTCATCCCCGAGATGCCAGCCGATGGCATCTCCGAACCTAACAACCTTTCAGAAGAGGAAGAGCCTGAATCTGACTCTAAAGATATGGAAGGGGACAACGGTCGTGAGGTGGAGAGAGAAGTTCCACTTCAAGAAAACCAACCTTGGTTGATCAGGGACGTCATGGCCGTCCCGGGACGAGTACACAATCTCCCTCTGCACCCAGAAAAGTTGTTCCCCAAGTATGATCCTGAAACCTTAGGATTGCCCGAAGATCATATCAAGAAATTCATACTCGCGATCAGGCTTATGAATGTTCAACATGAAGACGTAGTATGCATACTTTTCCCCTACATGTTTGAGAACTTGGCTTCCACATGGTATTTTAATTTTCTAGTAGGATCCATAGCCAGCTGGACTAAGTTCCAAAAGGATTTCCTAGACAAATTCGCCGAAGAAACTACCACAAGAGCCCTTATGGCCGAATTATTCGCAACCTCCATGACCCCAAAAGAAAGGGTCAAAGATTTCAATCAAAGGTTCATGACTATCCTAAACAAATTTCAGCCCATGGAAAAACCTACTCAAGAGTTGCAAATCGAGGTCTATGCCAACGCGCTTCCAACCTCTATTTCAATGTCCGTTAAGAGAGCCGCTAACCAAACCCTTGCGGAGAATTTCAAAGAGGCAAAGATGATAGAGTTCCAAATGAAAGGATGTAAAGAAGGCCAGGTCTCTCTAGTGAGAAAAGAAAGCCAACCCCCTCCTAGGAGAGGACTCCTCTTGACTAGACCGTCGGGGAAGCCAGCTGAACCAACTCCCGATAAAGGTAATGGGGATATAGAAGACCTGCAACGCATGGTCAAGAAACTATCGAATGAGATTATAGATATGAAAATAAATGCAACTGAGGGAAACCAAAGCCAAAGACCCTATAAGCCTTTCTTTAAAAGAAACTAGCGCCTTTCAAAGCAATTGAACCTCCCCCAACCAACCTAAACATTCATCTAGGGAATTTCACGTCTGATTCTTTCTGTACTTACCACCAAGAGAACCACTCAAAAAGGGAATTCCCTCAGTGGGTCCACCCCATGAATTTAATGACCAATCGTTTTATAGACAAAGTCTCTCCGATCGAACCATCCAACAGTTCAACCTTTAATATTGCAGATCAGGAAGAGGCTGACCTACCACAAGACACGGCCATGCTGATATGGGATCCTAACGTAATCACATCTTCAGATGATCTGTTTAAATATAAAAAGGACCACCAGTAGAGATATCGGTGATATAGACACGTAGTAAGGGTCAACCTGGCCCAAAGGATATCGATGCCACCCGTGCCTCACAAAGTAAATTAACTCCCGATTGCTCGAGAATACCTTTCGCTCCCGGTAACAAACCTATTAGTATCCATAATCATGATTCTCCTAAATTAGATTACAATGTAGTAGAAGATTTGAAGATGTTGAAAGCTAATGTATCAGTTATGGACATATGTAGAATCCCTCAGCAGAAAGACCTTCTGTTGCAAGCTATAAGTTCGGTAAAAAACCCGACCACCGACGATGGTCAGGAGAAGAATCTGCCCCTTACAGATTTGGCAAGCAAGCCAACGATAAACACCTACTCAGAAGGTAGGAAGGAGAAGCCTTTTGTACCACATTTCCTTTTAACGTTCGAAGTCTTCAACAGGAATCTCCACAACTATCTTGTAGACTCCGAGGCGTATTCTAATGTCATGCCCTTGGCCGTTTGTAAAAAATTAGGTGTTGTCCCTCTAAAAAGTGATAAGCATGTCATGCAACTAGATACGACCCAGGTCAAGGTCATGGGGGAACTTAAAGAGGTGATGATCATGATAAGCACTTATCCTAATTTCGTGCAGGTGATTGACATCATTGTGGTGGATATCCCTCAGTCATATGGGCTATTATTGAGCTGAGATTGGTCCGAAAAATTGAACGGATACTTTAGCACAGACTCGACACACCTTTGGCTACCGCTGAAGGGATACAAGAACATGATCAGAATCGATAGGGAAAGATACTTGAAACATACGGTCACTGACCTAGAAACCCCAAACGAACCAACCTCTACCTATTTTACCATACTAGGGAACTATTCTTATGATTCTCACTTTGGCAATTTTACTCCTCTCCTGTCCAATGTTTCGCTTACTCAAAACTCCAAAATGAATTTTCAAGAAGAATTCCCGATGCCAATGGAAGATTCTCTCTTTTGTCAAAACCTAGTGTTAGGTCTTCTGGAAGAAAAAATCAAAGAGCGGAACACTGATTGGGATAGAAATCATCGCTCGCAAATTTGGACCCTTTATTTTGATGGATCCAAGTCACAAGAGGGTTTGGGAGCAGGGTGCATCCTCATCGATAAAAAGGGTAAACACCATTTCTTGTCTTGTAGACTAGAATTCGAGTGCACCAACAACACTGTCGAGTATGAAGCCTTGGTACAAAGGTTAAATAAATCCATAGATCTTAATGTCAAGGAATTAAAGGTGTTCAAAGAATCGGAAATCATCATTAGACAAGTGAGAAACACTATACACTGCAACTCCTCTCATCTTAAGAACTACCAGCAGGATGTGCAGAGGCTGATAGAATGGTTTGAAGCTTTCAATATCACCACTGTCCCTAGAGCAAAGAATATCCTTACTGGCTCCTTAGCCACCACTGATTCAATACTCTCGCCTTTAGAATATTACGAAGCCTCCCGATTCACTGTAGAACTGCTCTACAAGCCATCGGTACCTAATAATATTTGTAATTGGAAAGTATTTGAGGGGGATGAACAGATCATAAGCTTCTTGACTAATCAAGACAACTTCAGATACCTCGCTATAGATGATGAAGAGTTCCAAGAACAACTAATAGAAACCAGTCCTCGGGAGGGTCAACACGCAGATAAACCAAAGGCTCACACAATTCCAAAAGGGATAGGGAATCTAGAGAATTTGTTTGATCTAAAGGAACGATTCAAAGGACCTAAAAACGCAAAGACTGGTAGCTCCTGTCCCCTCCACGAAACTGTAAATCTTGGAACCCCAGACAACCCAAGGTAGGTAAATATTGGCAAAACGATATCTAAAGAGGAGAGGAAAGCGTACCTCAAATTATTCAGACAATACCAGGATGTGTTCGCTTGGTCCTATAAAGATTTGAAAACATATGATACCCGCATCATTCAACACACCATCCCGTTGAAACATGAAATCAAACCTTTTCAATAGAAGCTCCAGAAGTACCACCCATCCTTGGAACCCCTCATGTATCAAGACTTAAGGAAGATTTTAGATGCGAAGATAATTTTTCAAGTTAGACATTCCACCTGGGTAGCGAACCTTGTTCCAGTAAGGAAAAAGTCAGGAGAAATCTGATTATGTGTAGACTTTCAGAATCTCAACAGAGCTTCAGAAAAGGACAATTATCTCGTCCCGCCGATGGATCAACTCCTACAGACCATGTCAGGCTCGAAAATTTTCTCCCTTCTAGACGGTTTCTCAAGATACAACGAAGTGTTGGTTTCAAAGGAATACTGATTAAAAACTACCTTCCGGACCAAATGGGGATCCTTCGCTTATAAACGCATGCCTTTCAACTTGATTAACGCAGGATAGACCTTTCAAAGGGAAATGGATGTGGCATTTCAGGGACTTATAAGTAAGTGTGTAGTAGTATATTTAGATGTCGTAATGGTGTATTTGAAGAATAGAGAAGAACACATACAACACTTAACTCAGATTTTTGAAAGATGCCGAAAATATGGTATATCACTCAATCCTAAGAAAACTATCTTCGGTGTTGAATAAGTTAAGTTGTTAGGTCATATTATATCTCAAGTGGGAATTCGCATAGACCCCGAAAGGATTAAAGCCATAGCTCAACTCTCGCTACCCCATAACAAGAAAGCTATGCAATATTTTTTCGGGCAAATTAATTTCACAAGGAAATTCACCCATGACTTCGCCGAAATCATCAAACCCTTACAAAAAATGATTCATAAATATTTTGAGTTTAAGTGGGATGATGAACGAAAATATTCTTTCAACAATATCAAAGCTGCCATATCCCGAGCCCCGATAATGTCCCGATTTCACGAGAGACTTTAACCTTTATACTTTCTCCTTTGACCAATCAGTAGCTGCGGTTTTGACTCAGAAGGACGACGACAACAACGAAGCCCCGATGTCATTTATGAGCACCAACCTTCAAGGAGTTGAGCTCAATTACCTTGTCGTAGAGAAGCAGGCCTACGTGGTCTATAAAGAAGTAAAACATTTTAGGTCGTACATCCTCAAGAATCACACTAAGGTGATTGTGCCACACCTCGCAGTCCGATCCTTGTTTACCCAACAAAAAATGGGAGAAAGAAGAGTGAACTGGATGGCGGTAGTCGAGGAATTTAATCTAGATATAAAACCCGCCAAGTTAGTAAAAGGACAAGGTTTGTGAAAGCTCTCACCCAAAGCTCAAGATCAAGCAAACCAAGATACGGGGTGGGATAATTAAATAGCACTGTGGTGTGGTGAAGCAGCATACATTTCCATGGAACCGGATTCCTGGTACAAGGATTTGGCTCATCTATTACATCATAGGACTTGTCCCAAAAACCTCAACCCCAGAGAAAGGAGAGCCCTCCGATTAAAATCCGCACAATATCGCCTCATAAATTCGGTACTCTTCTGGATCAACTATGATGGGGTATTACTGAGGTGTCTCAAACACGAAGACGCTGATAAAGTGTTGAAAGAACTCCATGATGGCCCCGTTGGGGGACATTTTGCAGGAAACACCACCGCTCATAATGTTTCGAGAGCCGACTATTATTGGCCCACTTTGTTCAAAGACGCTCATGCTTACGCTAGGAATTGTAAGACTTGTCAAATAAGTGTTGGCAAGGAGAGAAGGGAAACAATCCCACTTCAGCTTGTAACCGTCTATAGAACTTTTGAGCAGTGGGGGTTGGATATCATAGGAGAAATTACACCCAACTCTTTGAAATTGCACAAGTATATTCTTATTGCCATTGACTATTTCACAAAGTGGGCAGAAGCCATTCCTCTAACCCATGCAAATGAGAAAATAGTCATCCAATTTATAGAACAACAACTAATTACAAGGTTTGGCGTTCCTTCTGTTTTGGTATTTGATGATGCATCCTACTTCTCCTCTACCCTATTGGCAGAGTTCGCTCTGGACAAAGGAATCATAATCAAGTACTCTGCAAATTATTACCCACAGGGAAAGGGTGTGGTGGAATCAACCAATAAGAATCTGGTAAGGATACTAAATAAGACGGTTGCGGATAACCATATAAATTGGCATAACCAACTCCATAATTCCCTATGGGATGATAGGGTCAAACCCAAAGAAGCTATAGGTAATTTCTCGTACTTTCTGGTCTACAGACAGGAACCCATCCTCCCAAAAGAGATTTATTTTCCATCTCTCCAATTGGCCCAAGATTCTAACGAAGAACCATCTCTGGCCATGCAACAAAGAATCAACACCCTACTTATGCGGGAAGAAGGGAGAGAAAAGGCTAAGTCAAAATTTTTGTCTCATCAACAGATAGTGAAAAGATGGTTCGATAAGCATAAAGTTAAGGAAAAGAACTTTGAAGTAGGAGATTTAGTCTTGAAGTTGGATAGGGAAAATGAACCCAAAGGGAAGCATTCCAAGTTTCTGAACCTATGTATTAGACCTTTCCAGGTGGCTGAGAAGATTGGGGTAGGTACTTACCAGTTTCAACATCTGAGGGAGGAAACAAATACTCTCCCAGTAAACAGCCAAGCCCTAAAACAATACTTCCAATAATAATACAATAATGATAATAAAAAAAAATAATATATATATATATATATATATATATATATATATATATATATATGTATAACTTTAGGTTAATATGGTTAAAAGGAGCACCAAAGATATCTGCTGCATGGAACAAAGATTTTGGGTTCGCCCAGTGAATTTCCATTTGTTGAGTGCTCAACACACCCTAAAAGTTCTGTGACCATTTCCTTCTGGGTACCACCTTATTTTCCACCTTTGATTGTTCTCGCCATGGTATAAGACTAATAATCCGCTTATCTTATATGTTTCAAACCATCTTAAGAGGCACAACAACTACTCAAGGAATCAATGACCCAGAATTTTCCCGACTCCCTAGAGAAGTTCGGCATCGGAGAAAGCTTAAAGTGGCGAAAATCATTTTGAGAAGTCAAAGTAGCCGAGTACTGACCTTCGTCAGTGTTGGACGATAGTAGTGTTTCTTTCTTACGAACAGCCTCCGAAAAGAGTTCACCAAAGGTCGATCCTTTCAGCTTCGACATAGATTTGTAATCATGAGCATCGCACAAAAGAGGAGTTCCACCGCCGACCACTGACACCCAAAGCATTCCCTTAATAACCAATCCAATTGTCATCGGTATTGGGAGTTTTATCAAGAAGATAGCAGTATTGATAAACCATCTAAATAGTAGTCGATCCCCGATATTTATGAAGGTAAGACATGATGTGACGTTTAACCCCCAACTGTGTCAAGTAATCCACATTCAAAGCTTTAGTTAATTTGTAGATCGCGCATTAGTTACTAGCTCGTGCACGAATCAAAAGGGAACCGTTAAACTCACCGATACAATGCATCTCCATCTGCGCCTCCGCCGTCAACTAGTTAAGTTTCAATGGTAGAAATCCGATAGCGGTTTATTTTGAAATCTGCATTTGTCACCCGTATTAACTAATTGATATGACTGGTAGTATCTCCCAGTTATATTCTTTCAAGTCATTTTATGTGATCCCACTCTGCGTGGCAAGGAATTCAGAACAAACATGAGAGTGAAGCCACCAGTCCAGAGGAAGCATCTGAAGTCCAGTGAGTATTAAACAATTTTCCTAGAAAGAATTACATGTATGGGTTCGCTTGTGGTTTTATGCTTTATTTGTATATGTTCTCACCTGATGATGGTCTGTATACATGTCCTAAGGGTGGCTTTGATTGCAGGGACAATGCCTCCAAAGAATCCATCCACCAGGAAATCATCACGGGCGCCAAAGCAGCAAGAATCGGAAATAGGAGAAGGCTCCTCCCCAGCAATTGCAAGACAATTAGAATTCACTCCTAAGCCGATGTCCGTCATCAAGTTGATCACCAAGGAGCCCTTTGTCCAGCCCCCATCTTTCACGGATACAGAGGCAAGAATTGTAGCAAAGACAACTTTTCCTCGTTGGGAAGAAGTCTTCAAGAAGATTAAGAAAAAATAACCCCTCAAATATACTCCTCACAATGACCCTTATACAAGGAAGCTCGATGACGAGGTCCTCCCAAATATTCGCAGGGCTTATCTGCACATGGTGGCAAGCCGGTCTCTGGTTTTCCCTTGCGTCGAGCTCTTAAAGTGGCTCATTGATCACACCGATGCACATAAATTTTTGATTAATGATGACGATGGTGAATGCATCGAGGTTTTCCTTCCATCAGAAGTTTAGAAATACTTCAAACTCAATGAGTCTGGAGAAAAGTTGAGCACTGATTTCATGTTGAGTTTCTATGCCTCTCACGACACTAGCAAAATCATGGCATCTTGGTGGAGGGAAGACAAGAAATTCATGAATCGGACTTCTGGCTGGTACCCGACGGTCAATCTCAGGGAACCATACGCCTATCTCGTGGCCCTTCTTTGCAGATTGCATGGGGAGAAAGACTACTCCCGGTTTTCGGAAGCTTGGATGCCTC
This sequence comes from Picea engelmannii, assembly GCA_009831015.1. NCBI lineage: Eukaryota > Viridiplantae > Streptophyta > Pinopsida > Pinales > Pinaceae > Picea > Picea engelmannii. The sequence continues at coordinate 208,973 of ML808091.1, read as the reverse complement.
TGGCTTTTATAGTCTCCATTTCAGGCACCGATTTCAATTGGGGTGCTATAATCTCTAAACAGTTGAGCACCTACATAAAACAGGCCCAGGCGCCAAACGAGGGAGATACCCCCGCCTTCTACATGGCTTCGTATCTACTGGAAATCATTTGCGCTAGGAACGCTTTTGCCAGGATGAACTTGAATTGGCACCCTTCGGAGCTCACAATCCATGTATACTACAACATCTTGTGGGAAAACAGGTACAAGAAATTCTATGTTGTTATCTGTGATCAGTTTATTGTGCCCATTTAATTCTTTCTCTTTAAGAAAGAATGCCCTAGATTATCAGGCAAAGCAAAGAAGGTCATAGTTAAAATTGGTCACTGGTATTTGGATGAATAAGAAACCTACATCAGTATTTTCGGAGCCACAGGGGCACCACATTTATTGCCCATTTATGTTCTCGATCGGCTAGTGTTAGGAGAAATCTATTATCAAACGATCATACAAGGATACAATGAAACTTTAGTAAAATACAAGAAGCGGTCTTTCATATCGTATGGGTTTCATATCGGCTTCTACATGGCCAAAGACACCGCTCATGCTAAACAACTTGGGCTAGGTCAATTGGAATTTCGGTTCCAAACTGGTCGATTTCACAAACACGATCCCAAGGGATTGGTCCTACAAGACACGTCACATGTATCATTCTGTTGACCTTATTCCCACGATCGGTTTGAGGATGAAATTTTCACCGAGAACGCTCAAGACTGGGATATGGTGGCAGCCGGGAAGGCTGATCCTAGAGGAACCAGGTTTAGAGCTATGATCTATGAAGAGCAGGCCACTTTTTTGGAGCAAGCAGTTCAAGCAGTTGGTCGATGCCCTGAAGTAGCAGTAGCATATGAATTGTAGGAAGAATAAAAAGATCCCCAAGAAGACATTGAGATCGTATAAGCTCATTAGGTGTCCTCGGTGCAAATCAGATACTTCCTTGAATATCAAATGGCCCAAGAGTGTGGTGCACTTTTATACCAGCAAGCTCAACTACTAATGAAACAATTGCAGGATAACCTGCATCTTTCCATAAGTCCCGTAATTTCAACTACCATCTCAAGCGTCCCTATAGAACCAAGCGATCCTGGTCTCATAGTCGCCAATGGCACCAATGCGTCGGGCAATCCCGAATCTATGATATCGCCAATTGATCCCTCGGGAGAAGGAGCAACTCAACCAAAGACGGGTCGGGTGTCGATAGAAGCACAAGTGCCCAACCCCTTGAGCATGCTTATAGACATATACAATGACGACGAGAGCAGGAAGCCCTCTCGTGGTACCCCGGTGCAAATCCAAGAAGAAGAAGGTCCCGAAAAGACCCCTTCCGCAAGTCCGAAAAAGGTCTCTTTTGCTGGGCTCGGGGTTCAGGATCAGGGAGTCCCACATAAAGAAGTTGGAGCTGAAGGTAATCTCAATACAGGAAAGTCCAATGAACCGGAAATAGATGTAGTCCTGAGTGACGAGCCTTCGCAGAAGGAAATCGACAGTTCCACGATCGATGAGAAAGTAAGTGACAAGTCTATGCCCGACACCTCTATCCTACCCAATACCTAGATCCACGGTGAGAAACAAGTAGAACTTGGATCTACAAGGCAGAACGAAGAAGTTTGAGAGCCCACTCTCAAACAAATATACACTGCGGGAAGCTTGGGAAGCAATCTCACATGGGGTGATCAGCAGATACCAAACCTGGTAGATGAGGTCGCAAACATCTATGTGATCTCCTATGATCAAAAGAGAAAGGATATCATATAGAGGACTGCAAATAAGAGAAGAATCACCCTAGATCAGTCCGTCATAGTCGTCACTGAGGAGAAGTTAATCAATACAACATACGCCCGTACATCTGAGCTGGTTGGTGTGGGAAAATCCCTCGCAGAGGCTGTCCAGGATAGAGCCAGGAGAGATGAAAAAGAACTTGTCGCTTCCCAAAAGGAGCTCGAACACTTACGCAATCTTGCCGATTACTATAAGGGTGCAACACAGACAACTGTGTATTTAAAAGATGAGTTCGGTAAATTTTACGATGAGTTCAAGAAGGAAAGACACCTGTTAATCTCGAATATAGCTGAATTCTAGCAAGACACTCTCATGGCACTCATGACATGTAAGGAAATGGAGAGATGATATGAGAAGGCATAGCAGGCGGTGGAGAGGCTCAAGTTTATTGAGGTAGTCTAGAAAGGCCGAGAAAACAAAGACCACAACATTCAGCTAGTAAGTAAAAGCAGTCTCAATCGCATGAAGCGATCAGTCGAATATTGGGACAAAATGTCTCGAATCCCACACAAAGAAATTCAAGAACAATGGGCCAGATGTCACAAGCACTGGGATAAAATCAATAAAATAATGAAAGACATAGGACTCCCTGAGTATGGTACCCCCGATATGTTTATCAACCTAAACGAAATAATCAAGCTGTGCGTCGAACAAGATGCGTTATGGGTGGAAGAATGCGCAAGGGACACTGATGAAAATCCAGGGCAAGTAAATCAGTTCGCAGGACATCTAATCAAAGCCAGAACCATGCTTCAGAAATATAACTTCATCCTCGCAAAGTATCGCACACGCAACAGACATCAGGGGAATATATGCGGCTCCAACAGAACATCACAGATTTCCATGAGCCAACACCTGTGAAGAACTCTTTATCAGATGGTCTGATTATGAAAGAGCCCACCCTTTTCAAGAAACAACTCGGGTGGACTGTTGAAAGACTGTTAGATGATAACACCACATGGCAATTTTTGATGAGCTCAAATTACATTTTACCATTAATTACTGTTAATACTTTATATTATAAATAAGGACGTCGACCGATGGTCAAAGGGTCGATGGTTGTTTTAAGAACGCTTTTTCTTTTGGTTGTTGATAATTATTTTGAGACTGCTATGAATTAAGAAGCCCTTCTAGACCAAAGACGAGCTATTTTTCATCAGATGTATGTGATTGGAGTTGGAGAAGAATTACTTCCTTCCATGTTCCATGAATGTTGCAGTATATGAGTAAGAGAAATTAATTCTATTGTCAAGTTATCTGGTGCAATGTTTTGATGTTCTTTGCTTTAAATGATGAATAAATCGTTGTGCTTCTATGTGATGAATGTTTTGGTAGATGAATTATTTTTCTTACCGTGATCTTGATTACATATGTGTTTCTTTTCTTTATGCTAAGTAGTTTACCTCAACTATGTGATGAATTTCTTGGTAGATGAATTATTTTTCTTTCCATGATCTTGATTACATTTACGTTTTCTTTCTGTTAAGTATTTTTCTGAAACAATAGTCGGATGCTCATTCGGTTAGAGTATTAGTGTTAGGACCTCTGGCATAAGATCGTTGTCTGCATGCTCGAGCAGCAGGTTATCCCAGGCTCGACTCCTTCCCAATAGTTAAAAATTTTTTTGTCCTGTCTTTGTCAAGTTGGTTTATACTGGCTTGTATATATCGTACCAGCCCCATCTAAGAGAGAATACATAGAAGAACTATCCTAAGTGAAGGAAGATCCTTCACCCAAAAACACAAAATCTCATTGATAATGCGAAGATCGACCATCGTCGAATCCAAAAGAAGGAGCACGATCTTTAAGTACAAGATGAAGCGGGCTTAGAAAGTCCCAAAAGTAGGAGGACCATTGATCCAAGGACATGTGGAAAACAGTCAGAGCGCGACAAAGGTTTCATTTCAGAGTTTCACAGATCGGGAAATCCAAAGGAAAGAGGTTCTCTAACCCCTCGAACTCGCGATATGAAAAATCGCAATAACAATCCTGATCGCTGGAGTCATAGGACACGTGGCAAGCGATTGGAATTTTGCTGACTTGCACATTGGAGGAGTCAACAAAGCATGGTGTGGGAACTCGCGATATGAGATATCCTGAATTGATCTGAACCATTGGATTGAGGTATGTCGTGGACCGTTGGATGCAGAGTACACGTGGGAAGAGGTCATCATTTCGCTGACTGGAAATTAAAAGGAAGGAGGTTCTCTATCCTTTGAAATCGTGAAACGCGAAACCACGCTTTAATCTGAGTCATTGATCAAAGGGAGAGCGTGAACCGTTGATCTGGCTCCATTTCAGAGTTCAGGATATCGGGAGTTGGAGGAGTCAAAGACACTCATGGAAAGAATGCTAAAATGTGAAATCACGAAGCACCTTTTGGCGCAGCCTATGGTCATCGTTGGCGGTCATGTAAGGGGAAAGAGCTAGCGGAGATAAGCTCCTTTTTGACGACCAAAACATGAAGAGTCGAGACTCTTCACCATAGGATTCCCGAAGTCGCGAATCATGAAGTGCTCATCTAGTTAGCGGGTGGTAACAACATGTGGTTACTTGGTCACGAAAAGGAAAGGAGCTAGTCCAATTAAGCTCCTCTTTGGAGTTTCAGCGATCGACACTTGGAGTGATGAGATCGTTCGACACAGGATTGCCAAAATGTGAAATGCAAAATGCATTCTCATTAGGCCCGTGGTCACAACCATTGGGCATATGGATTAGGCACGAGATCCATCATTGGTAATCCAACGGTGCATGTTAATCAGGAATATGATCGAAGGGTCATTGTTTATTTTCATGACTAATAAGTTCAGTTATGATTCAGTTAGAAATGGAATCATGGTTCTTGATCAGTTGGTGATTTAGTTGATAAGACGTTTTTTTGTCTTTGCGCAAGGAGATTCGATGAGGAAAATGATGAGGCTGGCGTATATAATAGGAGATATATAGTGACTGTGTAAGAATGGTTTTTCTAACCGAAACAATGAGATGAACTGTAAGAAGGGTAAAATGAAAGAATGCAGAGCATGAGATAAAACTCAGAGATGAGTAACAGTCGCAGAACAGACAGAAGCAAGAGAAGAATAACAGAATAGCATGAAGTAAGAGCAGAATAGCAGCATAGCATGAAGCAGAGAAGAACTGCAGAACAATTTTTGAACCAGAGAAGAATTGAAAAACAGTGAAGAAGGGGTAAGAATTGAAATACCTGGTGAGGGAAACAAAAGCCAAAGACCCTATAAGCCTTTCTTTAAAAGAAACTAGCCTTTCAAAGCAATTGAACCTCCCCCAACCAACCTAAACATTGATCTAGGGAATGTCGCGTCTGATTCTTTCTGTACTTACCACCAAGAGAAACACTCAGAAAGGGAATTCCCTCAGTGGGTCCACGCCATGAATTTAATGGCCAATCGTTTTCTAGATGAAGTCTCTCTGACCAAACCATTCAACAGTTCGACCTTTAATATTGTCGATCAGAAAGAGGCTGACCCACCACAAGACATGGCCATGATGATATGGGATCCTGACGTAATCGCGTCTTCAAATGATCTGTTTAAATCTCAGGGACCACCCGTAGAGATATCAGCGATACAGACACATAGTAAGGGTCAACCCGACCCAAAGGATACCAATGCATGTTGGCATGTTTTTTAGACAAAGGCAGAGTATGCATGTTTTTCATTGATGGCAAAGATCACAATCAGTAGCACAACAACAATGATGGAATGGGACAGTAACAACTAATTCATCCCCCCTCTCAGTTGTCTTAGTAATTTCAACAATGCACCCATGCCTCACAAAGTAAATTAACTCTCGATCGTTCAAGAATACCTTTCACTCCCAGTAACAAACCTATAAGTATCCATACTCATGATTCTCCTAAATTAGATTACAATGTAGCAGAATATTTGAAGAAGCTAATGTATCGGTTATGGGAATATGTAGAATCCCTCAGCAGAAAGACATTCTGTTGCAAGCTCTAAGTTCAGTAAAAAACCTGACCATCGGTGATGGTCAGGAGAAGAATCTACCCCCTACAGATTTGGCAAGAAAACCAATGATAAACACCTACTCAGAAGGCAAGAAGGAGAGGCCTTTTGTACCACCTTTCCTTTTAACGTTTGAAATGTTCAACATGAATCTCCACAATTGTCTAGTAGACTCTGGGGCATATTCTAATGTCATTCCCTTGGCCGTTTGTAACAAATTAGGTGTTTTATCCATAAAAAGTGATAAGCCTGTCATACAACTAGACAGGACCCAGGTCAAGGTCATGGGGGAACTCAAAGAGGTGATGATCAGGATAGCCACTCATCCTAATTTCGTGTAGGTGATTGACATCATTGTGGTGGATATCCCTGAGGGATATGGGCTATTATTGAGCTGATATTGGTCTGAAAAACTAAACGGATACTTTAGCACAGACTGGGCACACCTTTGGCTACCGCTGAAGGGATACAAGAACATAATCATAATCGATAGGGAAAGATACTTGAAACATACGGTCACTGACCTGGAAACCCCGAACGAACCAACCTCTACTGATTTTCCCATACTAGGGAACTTTTCTTGTGATTCTCACTTTGGCAATTTTGCTCCTCTCCTATCCAATGTTTCGCTTACTCAAAACTCCGAAATGAATTTTCAAGAAGAATTCTCGATGCCAATGGAAGATTCTCTCTTTTGTCAAAACCTAGTGTTAGGTCTTCCGGAAGAAAATGTTGAAGAGAGGAACATTGATTGGGATAGAAATCGTCGTTTGTAAATTTGGAACCTTTATTTTGATGGATCCAAGTCACAAGAGGGTTCGGGAGCAGGGTGCATCCTCATCGATAAAAAGGGTAAACACCATTTCTTGTCTTGTAGACTAGAATTTGAGTGCACCAACAACACTGTCGAGTATGTAGCCCTGGTACAAGGGTTAAAGAAAGCCATAGATATTAATGTCAAGGAATTAAAGGTGTTTAGAGACTCATAAATCATCATTAGACAAGTGAGAAACACTATACACTACAACTCCCCTCATCTTAAGAACTACCAGCAAGAGGTGCAGAGGCTGATAAAACACTTTGAATCTTTCAATATCACCGCAGTCCCCAGAGCGAAGAATATCCTTACTAACTCCTTAGCCACTGCTACTTCAAGACTCTCTCCTTTAGAAGATTACTAAGCCTCTCGATTCACTATAAAACTGCTCTACAAGCCATCAATACCTAATAATATTTCTAATTGGAAAGTCTTTGAGGGGGATGAACAGACCATAATCTTCTTGATTAATCAAGACAACTTCAGAGACCTCGCTATAGAATATGAAGAGTTCCAAGAAAAACTAACGGAAACTAGTCCCCGGGAGGGTCAACACGTGGATAAACCAAAGGCTCACACAATTCTAAAAGGGATAGCGAATCTAGAGAATTTGTTTGATCTAAAGGAACAATTCAAAGGACCTAAAAATGCAAAGACTGGTAGCTCATGTCCCCTCCATGAAACTATAAATCTTGGAACCCCAGACAACCCAAAGTATGTAAATCTTGGAAAAATGATATCTAAAGAGGAGAGGAAATCCTACCTCAAATTATTCAGGCAATGCCAGGATGTGTTCGCTTGGTCCTATAAAGATTTGAAAAAGTATGATACCCGCATCATTCAACACACCATCCCGTTGAAACCCGAAATCAAACCTTTTCAACAGAAGCTCCGGAAGTACCACCCATCCTTGGAACCCCTCATGTATCAAGAGTTAAGGAATCTTTTAGATGCGAAGATAATTTTTCAAGTTAGACATTCCGCCTAGGTAGCGAACCTTGTTCTAGTATGGAAAAAGTCAGGAGAAATCCAATTATGCATAGACTTTCAGAATCTCAACAAAGCTTTAGAAAAGGACAATTACCCCATCTGTTGTGGGTGGGAAATCCCTCCTATGGGCTAGCACTAAGGTTTTTATCATGCATGCAGAAATGACCTAAAGATTCTTACTTTTTACCATCATCCCATGCCTAAACCCCATTACTCATATGTAAATACAAGGCTCAAGAGATTAAGTTGACGTACCTTATTTTTTGTGTTTGATGTCAATCCCTTTTCACACTTGGTCATTCTTTGACTGCAACTCTCCTCCCAATGTTGAACTGCATTCATTAAAGACAAACAAAGAACTCCACATGCATTTGATCTATGAACTAACGGGTTAGAGATTTAATCAATCATACAATCAATATTCCAATAATGACAATCTCATATGGCGAGACAGGGAAAACAATTCTTTTATTAACTTCACAATGATACCTTACAATGATAAAGTCAGCTACTACTCCTCAATCCTGGTCCTGGGATATTCTTCCACTGTCTTCCAACTGCTTTTCTCTATGCTTCTCTTTGCACAAGGACGGCTAAAGGTTGGGACAAAGGGAATTCTCAATCGGGTATAGTTTCTTTACTATGATTCTCCTCCTTTCAAATGGGACCCTAACCCTTATTTTATAGGCTAGAAGAAGCTAGGTATTTGGTCGAGTGACCGGCCATGCATGGCTGAAAGGTTTAGTTAACATACCCAAAGCTGTGTGTTCCATCAACAACTTTCCTTTTTCCGTGCTTTTGTAGGTACACGTGGGCTGTCTTGGGTCAGCTAGCGTGTACACGCGTGCAGTAATGGAGCAGGGTGTGTGGGCCTTTATAAAAGGGGTTTTTAAGAAGAGTTGTTCAGTAGTGTTTTGGCAAAGAAGGAATCTGAGATGGCCTGATGCCAGGTAATCATGTCTGGTGCAAATTAGAGTTATAACAAATGCCCCCTAATGTGTGAGGTCAAAAGAGCATCTGATTGCTGAAATACATTAACAATCTTCACCAATGTTCCAAACAAGTGAGCCCAGGGACCAAAAATCGGGAGGTACCTTCTGCAAAATAATAATTGTCTCACCGAGGCGGGCATACCCATGCAAGGGATAAAATAAAATCATGGTTACCAATCAAATACACTATAGATCCATGTCATATAACTATATAAAGTGTAGCCATGGACAATACACAGCGGAGTTACATCTCGAAATCAAAAAGATATACATGTAGAGTATCCATCTTCTAGAAGTTGATAAGGCCTGATGGTTGGAGATGAGATCTTCAGAGCTCAAGAAACAAATTCAAAATATTCAAAACTTGGGTAGGAGTGTAATATGAGTGTATGACTTCACTACCCAGAGGTCTTCGATGACTCGTTGGTCATGGAATAGAGAATCTTGACGATCATACTGAAGGCTTCATTGATTTCGAACAAAGACTTGATTGGACATTCAGGATGGCCGAGCATGAGGGAAAGAGACAAACTATAGAGGGGCCAACTTAGGCTTGGTAAAAACTTCCCTTGAACAATAGCACGACAAATGATGAGACTCAGGAAGCATGGCATTAACATAAGTTTACGAGGCAGGAGGCAACGAAAACTCTCCATATGTTTGGAAGAATAACCAAATGGAGGAGGACACAACTCTATGTAGCGAGAACATCTTCCTAAGGTCGTATTAAATCCCAGAGTTTGAAGAACAAACAGACATATGTGCTTTATCCAAGGGTGACTCATTATGCTGACAATAAAGAAAATACTTTTCCCTTCCTCTTTTTGGGGTATATTTGATTTTTTTGTCTTTTTTAATAATTTTGAAAAAAGAATAAAAGAATGTTACGTTACAAAGGAGGAATGAGTGTCACAAACATACAAGTTCGAGGCACAAGGACAAGACTGATGTTCAAAGAAAGGACACTCGGAAAAAATCCCTCCTGGGACCAAAGGTGTCAAGACGCAGAGGCAAAGTGCTATAGGGATTGCGTATAAGGCATGCTTCAGATGGTTCAGTTGAGAGCAACATGGAGCCGGCATTAGGCCAAGGACACGGGTATGCAAATGCAATTAATAAAACACACAATGGTAACGTCCTTCGATGTAAGTTTAACGAGCCTAGAGAAGGTAAGCTTGGTAGTTTTTCATATTTAGAGAGTATGAAAAATGTAAAAGGAGACTCCACTGGGGTACCTTTTTCGAAGGTAGTCTAGTCGGTTCGAAAAAGGGGTAAATTAGCACCGAAAATACATCTATTCAAAACCATTTTAACGAGTGTGATAAAGACAAGATCCCTCGGCCATTTTTTCATTTTTAAGGAGGCTGAAAAAAGATTAACTATGGACTTTGTCAAGAATATTCTTCTGGACCATTTTAACGAGTGTGAAAGAATAAGGTCACTCGACAATCTTTTCAATTTTAGGAGTCTGAAAAGAGCTTAACTATGGACTTCGTGGGGGTTCCTTTTTCATACATTTAGTCCCTCGGGCCTAAAAAAGGGTTAAAATGATACCTGGGGGTACTCTTCTAGAGAATTGAAGTTCCTTAGAGTATACCTTTTTTCGTATAGTTGACCGTCCAGACCGAAAAAGGGGTAAACTACCGTCGGATAGACTTGACTTCAAATTTCAATTTAACGAGCATGAAATGCCACAAGATCGCTCGACAATATTTTCATGTTTAGAGGGTCTGGAAAGGGCTTAAAAGAAGACCCGTGGGGGCTACAACTCATGTATGAAACTGGTTCAGGTAGAGCCTATTGCTAGGCTCAGACCAAGAGTCTCTTTGACAGTCAACTTGGGAAGTCTCCCAAAAGGGAAGAAAACACAAACCACAGTGTAAGTCCTCCTGCGGGATAGAAATCATAGTCATGGCTTCAAGGATAGCCTCATCTGAAGGCAATTCAAAATTTGAGAAATCACGTAAACGAGGGTCGACAGTCCCAACGGGTGAAGTAAATTAACTATACTCCATATGAAGATGGAGGTTCTGGCCAGGACTGGCAGAGTCTATCAATGAAGAATCACAATCACGAGGGCTTGAGGATCTACTAACAACGAGATAAGACTCAGAAAGATACTCAAGCCCACTTGGACCAAGAGGGGGAAGCAAGGGCTCCCATGCCCCCATAGGATACACCAATCGATCAATTGTTGATTCCAAGTCTCAGGAAGGCCAACATGATTTCACAGGTTCCTTCTCATAAGCAATTGAACATTGAGGATAAGATGCCACATAATTAACCTGTGGCGGGGTAGAGTCTACACGAACACTAGGAACATATAAAGGGGTAGTCTGAAATAATGTCGAATTATGATGGTGATTATCAGATGCTAGCTGGTCAATAGTGACAATGCTTCCATTGTGAGGGAAGTGCATCACCCAGAAGAGCATAGATACCACAACGTTCATAGCATATACATAATCACACTCGAGAAGAATATTGAAATCTAACGGGCCTTGCACCACTATAACATTGACACGGCCAATCTTCCCACCTAAAGATATAGACAACTAAGGAAGAATCCCCAAATATTCACTAGCACATATGTCAAAAGCCAACAGTTCATGTGGAGAAGACACAAGCTCGGGAGATCCTAAGACTTTCCAAACAAGGAGGATAAAATACTTGCAGAGGATCCTTCATCCACGATACATCGATAAATGTTTGTTGAATTAACTTCAACCCTTATTTGAAAAGGTGCGACAGAAGGAAGATGAGGCTCAACAAGGTCATTCCAATCAAAGGAAACCATCCTAGGGCTTGTAGGGGGTGTACTCGGAATGAGCGAAATTCCCCCTTGTTCTGAAAGTACTGAACTGGAAACGCTAAAAACATAGTCGGTAGACACTTCACTCCCCAAGAGAGGAGTGGGATCATCCGATGACTGCATCGGCATGACCACTTTCGTAACAAATGGATGAATAGGCTGCGGGACTACATGGTCTAAAGGAACCTCACCCCCCAAAAGAAGAGTGTGATCAACCGATGACTGCATCGACATGACCACTTTCTCAACCAATGGATGAGTAGGCTGAGAGACTACATGGTCTAAAGGCACCTCACCCCCCAAAAGAGGAGTGGGATCAGCCGATGACTGCATTGGCATGACCACTTTCGCAACCCATGGCTGAATAGGTTGCAGAACTACATGGTCTAAAGGCACCCCACCCCACAAAAGAGTAGTGGGATCAGTCGATGACTGCATCGGCATGACCACTTTCGCAACCAATGGATGAATAGGCTGCGAGACTACATGGTCTAAAGGCACCTCACCCCCCAAAAGAGGAGTGGGATTAGCCGATGACTACATCAGTGTGACCACTTTCTCAACCAATGGTTGAATGGACTGCGAGGAAACCTCAAAAGACTTAGAATCATAAGAGCTTTCAGACAGGGACCAAAATCTTTGTACCTCTGGAATGTCAGGGAACAAATGAGTAAGGTGATCTCCCTTGCAAATCTTACAAGGAAACTTAGGCTTACATCCTATCCGTCTAGGTTTCTCAACATAATTAATGCCCCCAACATGACTAGCAGTGGTTGGCTGCACATCTCCAACATGACTTGCAAAGGTTAGTGATGGGTCGATAACATGACTTGCAGAGGCTACAGACCTATTACCAGTATGACTAGTAGTGACTGGACTTTTCCCCCTAGCATGACTTGCAGAGGGTGGGTGTGTGCCCCCAACATAACTTGCATAGGCTGGGTGTTGGTCTTCAACGTGACTTGCAGAGGTTGTTGACCTATCTCCAACATGACTCGCAGAGGTTGGTGATTTCTTCTTCCTATTCTTCCTCTTTCTATTTCGTTTAGACTTCCAATTACTAGTAACTATACTTTCACCAGAGGCGGGAGAAGGAGGAGGAGAAGACTTTGCTGATGAAGAAACATCAACAGGGTGCCCATGACATAGAGTTCTTAACTGAGAAGTGCCAAGCGCATTTGGGACATTTAGAATGGTACCCAACCAAACCGGTAATCCCACATTCAACCCAGGAATGTACAAAGTGGCCATCAAAGGGACACCAACGTTTCCGAAGAAAGGAAAAGAACAAGAATCCCCTTGCGAAGGGGTTCCTTGGTTGGTATTGTCAGGAACTTTATCCATGAAGATCTTATGCAAAGGTTCTCCCCTTGCAAGATCGTTCAAATCCATAAAAGTCTCACACACCGACTCTGAAGAATCAATGTTATCAAAAGAACGCCTATAAAGAGGTGGCTCCACATTTCTAAGCGGAAGACTGAAAAGTCCTCTCAATCGACAGAGTGGGCGGTCTATCACCCTAGGTCAGAGACCCAAATCCACAACTGACTAACTCACTATAGAAAACTAGGGAGCACAAAGCACACACTAAAAGTTCCTGAAGGCAAATCAAGCAAACGACTAACTAGTTGGAAGAACAGTTACACCAACCAACACTAGAGCAACTTACCGGTGCAAGTGCAACTCAAATACGGAAGCACCCTCTGGGTATACTCTGCAAAGCATGGCCCGATGTCTGCCCTAGGTACTGTGGTATACACCCTCGGTCACCTGTGTAAGTGCCTAAAATAAAGGCAACTAGGTTGCGAGCTCGTGAACAATCACCAGGCGGGTACAATCGATAGTCAGGTGGACCGCAATGAGCAGGGTATCAAGCCTGAAACCTATCAAGGGTATCAAAAGCAAGTGTTCTGGAAGATGACTGAGGACCTTGAATGGATTTCAGACCCATGAAGCTTCGTGGAAAATGCGATCAACGAAATCCCAAGACAAGTCCTCTATATGTGTTCCCCACTACGCTTGGTCCGGCTTTGGAGGGGTTATCTCCGCTACCTTTCCGCACACAACCTCGTGTTTAGCCCCTATGTTAGAGGGGGGTCCCAGATAATTTCCATGTTACTAGACTTCTACACTCCTTAGCACAGACTCGTATGTTTGTTTTATATCCTTCAAGAGTTTCCTCTCCAACCTAAATCAAGGCTCTAGCCTAATCTAGTTGATGGACCCTACAAACATAAAGTCTAGTAAATTTTAATTAGCGTTCTTTTTACTAGCTTGATTTACTCAAAAGGGTATGGTATTGCAATTGATGGTGTTAAGACTCTTGCGAAAAATGATGAAACTTATATGAACACTGGCAAAGAATGATTATATATATATATATATATATTTTTTTTTTTTTTTTTTTAAAT
>ML808091.1:165553-193742 GCA_009831015.1 Picea engelmannii | reverse complement strand
ATATATGTATAACTTCAGTTTAATACGGTTAAAAGGAGCACCAGAGATATCTGCTGCATGGAACATAGATTGTTGGGTGCTCAACACACCCTAAAAGTTTTGTGACCATTTCCTTTTGGGTACCACCTTGTTTTCCACCTTTGGTTGTTCTCACCTTGTTCTAAGACTGATAATCCGCTTATCTAATATGTTTTGAACCATCTTAAGAGGCACAACAACTACTCAAGGAATCAACGACCGAGAATTTTCCCGACTCCCTAGAGACGTTCGACATCGGTGAAAGCTTAAGGTGGTGAAAATCATTTTGAGAAGTCAAAGTAGACGAGTACCGACCTTCATCGACGTCGAACGATAGTAGTGTTTCTTTCTTACGAACAAGCTCCGAAAAGATTTCACCGACGGCCGATCCTTTCGGCTTCGATAGAGAAGTGTAATCATGAGCGCCGTACAAAAGAGGAGTTCCACCACCCGAAGAATTCCCTTAATCAGCAATCCAATTGTCATCGGTATCGGGAGTTTTATTAAGAAGACAATGGTATTGATAAACCATCTAAATAATAGTCGATCCTCGATCTTTATGAAGGTAAGACGTGACGTGACGTTTAACCCCCAGTTGTGTCAAGTACTCTGCATTCAAAGCTTTAGTTAATTCATAGATCATGCATTAGTTACTATATTGTGCGTGAATCAAAATGGAACAATTAAACTCATCGATACAATGCATCTCCATCTGCGCCTTCGGCGTCAACCAGTTAAGTTTCAACGAAAGAAATCCGATAGCAGTTTATTTTGAAATATGCATTTATCACCCGTATTAACTAATTGATATGACTAGTACTATCTCCCAGATATATTCTTTCAAGTCATTTTATGTGATCCCACTCTGCGTGAAAAGGAATTCAGAAAAAACAGGAGAACGAAGCCACCAATCCAGAGGAAGCATCTGAAGTCCAGTGAGTATTAAACAATTATCTTAGCAAGAATTACAAGTATGGGTTCGCTTGTGGTTTTACGCTTCATTTGTATATGTTCTCACCCGATGATGCTCTGTATACATGTCCTAAGGGTGGATTTGATTGCAGGGACAATTCCTCCAAAGAAGCTATCCAGCAGGAAATCACCATGGGTGCCAAAGCTGCAAGAATCGGAAATAGGAGAAGGCTCCTCCCCAGTAGTTGCAAGACAACTAGAATTCACTCTTAAGATGGTGTCCATCATCAACGTGATCACCAAGGAGCCCTTTGTCCAACCCCCATATTTTGGGGATACAGAGGCAAGCATTGGAGCAAAGACAACTTTTCCTCGCTGGGAAGAAGTCTTTAAGAAGATTAAGAAAGAAGAACCCCTCGAATATACTCCACACAACGATCCTGATACAAGGAAGCTCGATGACGAGGTCCTCCCAAATATTCGCAGGGCTTATCTACACATGGTGGAAAGCCGGTCTCCGGTTTTCCCTTGTGCTGAGCTCTTAAAGTGGCTCATTGATCACACTGATGCACATAAATGTTTGATTAATGACGACGATGGCGAATGCGTCGGGGTTTTCTTGCCATCAGAAGTTCAAAAATACTACAAACTCAATGAGTCTGGAGAAAATTTGAGGACTGATTTTGTGCTGAGTTTCTATGCCTCTCATGACACTAGAAAAATCATGGCATCTTGGTGGAGGGAAGACAAGAAATTCATGAACCAAACATCTGGCTGGTACCCGACGGTCAATCTCAGGGAACCATACGCCTATCTCATGGCCCTTCTCTGCAGATTGCATGGGGTTCCGACTGCTTCCGGTTTTTGGAAGCTTGGATGCCTCTGGCTTTACAGACACCATTTCAGGCACCATTTTCAATTGGGGTGATATCATCTCTAAACAGTTGAGCACTTGCATAAAACAGGCCCAGGCGTCAAAGGAGGGAGATACCCCCACAGGGGAACCACATTTATTGCCCATTTATGTTCCCGACCGGCTAGTGTTAGGAGAAATTTGCTATCAAACCATCATACAAAGATACAATGCAACTTTAGTAAAAGACAAGAAGCGAGATTTCATACCGTATGGGTTTCATATCGACTTCTGCATGGTCAAAGACACCGCGCATGCTAAACAACTTGGGCTAGGTCAATTGGAATTTCGGTTCCAAACTGGCCGATTTCGCAAACACGATCCCAAGGGATTGGTCTTATAGCACGCGTCACGGGTATCATCCTTTTTGCATTATGCCCACGATCGGTTTGAGGATGAAATTTTCTCCGAGAATGCTCAATAATGGGATATGGTGGTAGCCAGGAAGGCTGATCCTAGAGGAACCAGGTTTAGAGCTATGAGCTATGAAGAGTAGGCCACGTTTTTGGAGCAAGCAGTTCAAGCAGTTGGTCGATGCCCTTAAGCAGCAGTAGCATATGAATTGGAGGAAGAAACAAATGATCCCCAGGAAGACATTCAGATTGCAGAAGTTCATCAGGGATCCCCAATAAAAATCATAGATTTCCCTGAAGATCAAACGACTCAAGAGAGTGGCGCACTTTTATACCAGCAAGCTCAACTACTAATGAAACAAATGTAGGATCACCCGCATATTTCCATAAGTCCCAAGATTTCAGCTATCGTCCAAAGCGTCCTAAAAGAACCAAGCGATCCTGGTCTCACAGTCGCCAATGGCACCAATGGGTTGGGCAATCCTGAATCTATGATATCACCAATTGATCCCTCAGGAGAAGGAACAACTCAACCAGAGACAGGTCGGGTGTCGATAGAAACACATGTGCCCAACCCCTTAAGCACCCTTATACACATATAGAACGACAACGAGAGGATGGAGCCCTCTCGTGGTACCCCGGTGTGCATCCAAGAAGAAGAAGGTTCCGAAAAGACCCCTTCCCCAAGTCTCGAAAAGGTCTCTTCTACTGGGCTCGGGGTTCAGGACTAGGGAGTCCCACATAAAGAAGTCGAAGCTGAAGGTAATCTCAATACAAGAAATTCCGATGAAATGGAAATAGATGTAGGCCCGAGTGACGAGCCTCCGCAGAAGGAAATTAACAGTTCTACGAACGATGAGGAAGTAAGTGTCAAGTCTATGCCCGACACCTCTATCCTGCCCAATACCTAGATCCATGGTGAGCAACAAGTAGAAGTTGGATCTACAATGTAGAACGAAGAAGTTCGAAAGCCCACTCTCGAACAAATATACACTGCGGGAAGCTTGGGAAACCATGTCACATGGGGTGATCAATAGATACCAGACCTGATAGATAAGGTCGCAGGCATCTATGCGATCTCCTATGATCAAAAGAGAAAGGCTATTGTACAAAGGACTGCAAAGAAGTGAAGAATCACCCTGGATCAGTCCATCATAGTTGTCACTGAGGAGAAGTTAATCAATACAACAAATGCCCGTACATATGAGATGATTAGTGTGGGAAAATCCCTCTCAGAGGCCACCCAAGATAGAGCCAGGAGAGATGAAAAAGAACTTGCCGCCACCCAAAAGGAGCTCGAACATTTATGCAATCTTGTTGATTACTATAAGGGTGCTACATAGACAACTGTGTATTTAAAAGATGAGTTCGGTAAAATTTACGATGAGTTCAAGAAGGAAAGACACCTGTTAATCTCGAATATAGCCGAATTCTAGGAAGAAACTTTCATGGCACTCGCAACATGTAAGGAAATGAAGCGATGATATGAGAGGATGCAACAGGCGGTGGAGAGGCTCGAGTTTATTGAGGTAGTCCAGAAAGGCCGAGAAAAGGAATACCACGACATTCGGCTAGTAAGTAAAAGAAGTCTCAATCGCATGAAGTGATCAGCCGAATACTGGGCCAAAATGTCTCGAATCCCACATGAAGAAATCCAAGAATAATGGGCCAGGTGTCAGAAGCACTGGGATAAAATCAATAAAATAATGAAAGACATCAGACTCCCCGAGTATGGTACCCCCGATATGTTTATCAACCTAAACGAAATAATCAAGTTGTGCATCGAACAAGATGCGTTATGGGCCGAAGAATGCGCAAGGGTCATTGATGCAAAGCCAGGGAAAGTAAAACAGTTCACAGGACATCCAATCAAAGCCAAAACCATGCTTTAGAAATTGAACTTCAGCCTTGCAAAGTATCGGGTGCACGCAGCAGACATCAGGGGAATATATGCAGCTCCAATGGAACAACACAGATTTCCATAGGCCAACACCTGTGAAGAACTCTTTATCAGATGGTCTGATTATGAAAGAGCCCACCCTTTTCAAGAAACAACTTGGGTGGACTGTTGAAAGACTGTTATATGATAACGCCACGTGGTGACTTTTTATTAGCTCAAATTAAATTTTACCGTTAATTACTGTTAAGACTTTATATTATAAATAGGGACATCGACCAATGGTCAAAGGGTCGATGGTTGTTGTAAGAACGCTTTTTCTTTTGGTTGTTGATAATTATTTTGAGACTGCTATGAATTAAGAAGCCCTTCTGGACCAAAGACGAGCTATTTTTCATCAGATGTATGTGATTGGAGTTGGAGAAGAATTACTTCCTTTCCTATTCCATGAATGTTGCAGTAAATGAGTAAGAGAAATTAATTCTATTGTCAAGTTATTTGGTGAAATGTTTTGATGTTCTTTTCTTTAAATGATGAAAGTAAATCGTTGTGCTTCTATGTGATGAATGTCCTGGTAGATGAATTATTTTGCTTACCATGATATTGATTACATATGTGTTTCTTTTTCTTTATGCTAAGTAGTTTACCTCAACTATGTGATGAATTTATCGGTAGATGAATTATTTTGCTTGCCATGATCTTGATTACATATACATTTTCTTTCTGTTAATTAGTTTTCTCAGACAATAGTCAGATGCTCATTCGGTTAGAGTATTTGTGCTAGGCCCTCTGGCATAAGATCGCTATATGCATGCTCGAGCAACGGGTTATCCCAAGCTCGACCCCTTCCCAATAGTTAATTTTTTTTTTGTCCTATCTTTGTCAAGTTGGTTTATACTAGATTGCATATCTCATATCAACCCCATCTAAGAGATAATACATAGCAGAACTGTCCTAAGTGAAGGAAGAGCCTTCACCCGGAAACACAAAATCTCATCGATAATTTGGCCAGATCATAATATCTAGAGAACCATTCCACTCCAAACGCTGTAGAGTCTAATTGGGCCTTGATGGTGGGTTTGGTTCCAGCTATTGAGTCAGGGGATTTAGGCCCCATCAACACCCCCTCGTTGTGTTTTATTCTTATGCAAAGATGAAACTATAGATCATCTTTTGGACAATTTCCCTCTCTGTAGTAGGCTCTGGGATAAAATAACAATTCTCTGCAGAAAATAAGATTGTATGCGTGGGGATGCAATGCAGACTCTCAAGAATTAGAAAGACAACCCTTTTCATAATATTATCCTCAATTGGTTGTGGTAGTCGATCTCATGCTTTATAGTTTGGGAAATAGGGAAGGAATGAAATCAAAGAATATTTGAAAATAAATACTCCTCGAAGGACCTCCTTTGGGCTACTTGCAGAAAACACATTTTAGAAACTCTCCTTCTCCACCCCTAGATAGAGCAAGACTTCAAGGCTCGACAACATGAGGATATCATTCTTCATAGTTGGAATATTACTTCTCCTACCTCATCGACTAGTTTAATTGGGCCTCAAAAAAACTCCTTCCAGGTTGGAAAAATGGAGCTTCCCTCCAAGAGGATTCTTCAAACTCAACTTCGACGGTGCTTCTAAAGGTAACCCTGGATTGGCGGGATTTGGTGGTGTTTTCAAAAATAACTTGAGCATCATTCTATGAATCTTTTATGGAGCTCTAGGCCTTGAAAGTAATAATGAAACTGAAAATTTAGGGCTCCTCCATGGTCTTCAGATAACGATCAAATTAACCCTCTTTCCCCTCGGTGTTGAAGGGGATTCCCATCTCATCATCTCCTTAGAAACCCACACTCATAGTGGCTCCCAAGTGGCCAAATTATCACCTAGTTGGAGACCTGAATATGGATTGCATCAATTGGAAAACTCAATGGCCCTCACTGAAGCCATCATTTTTCAACATGTTAAGTGAAATGCTAATGCTATAGTTGATAGGCTGGCTAATAAAGGTGCTTCAGATAGCTCTACTCTTAATGATTTGTAATTTACCACTCTCCCTAACATCGGTCTAAAGCAGGATTTGATACGTCTTGCTTTGAAATACTATGATTTCTTGGATGTGGGTGGCTTTAACGGTGACATGATAGAAGGCTCATACATGATCCATTTGAGTGCCTCCTCATCTGACTCTCATACAAATTAATTTCGATCTTTTTTTGAGGCCTGAGTCATTCAATGCCCTAGCTCTTTGTTTATGGAAACAAACCAATCTAGGTAGGATGGTAACCTGGCGATTAAACAACATGAATTTGGAAATTTTGGTTCAAAGAAACCCACCTTTCTGTCTTTGCATTCTCCAATCTCAAGATGGAATTTGCAAGCAGCCTCGAAGTCGAAAGATTTTCTGTATAAACTCCATGGATTTGATCTCCCAAGGAGAGTATTTGGTGTGTTGGGTTTGCATCGTGGATAACTCTCCAGTCGTGTGAGTTCTCTTGTCTCTTTTATACTGGTTCACCCTCACTACTGGTAGATTTGGTCTTCTAGTGAAACACAAAGTTCTTTTCCAATTCCCACTCATATGGGGCTTGATTTTAAGCATGCCCAGAAGGATCAGGGCGATGCCTCAATGAGGAAAAGGTAGCAGAGCTCTCCCCACCATTTCATATTTTCAACCTTTACCTAGAAGGATATGCGAATTCAGTCCATGATCAATTACGACAGATGCTAGACGCTTGGGAAGAGGAAATGGTGTGGACCCATCCAACCACCCAATGAACTTGGGAGTGTCGACGAAGCTATTGGGTTATAAAAAAATTTCTTTCTCAGATGATAATGTAGCTTCGTGGAGTTACGGGGCATGCATGCTCTTCCCTCATGCACTCTTCTTTCTCCCATGCACTCTTCTTTCTCCCATTCCTCCTCCTTTATCAATTCTCCGCATGGTTCTCAACATGGATTTGAGCCTCCCAATCAATCTTGCCACTAGCACACCGATGAGCATCAACATAATCAAGAAGAGGAACATGTGACCATCCCTCCTAGGAAGGAGGTGGCAAGAAAAGACCGGCCCTCCACTTCCTCTTTCAACAAGTGCTCGGGGCTTCCAACAAAGACAACACCCTGTATATGTTTCAATGTTAGACTTGAGAATCTATATGTTCTCCTCGAGATACTGTAGACCTGGTTTCCCCATAGAGGACAGGTCAATAAATTTGAACTTTTCATCTTGGTTTCCCATCATAGGCAGGCTCTTGTTTTTTTATAGTACCTATTGCCAAGCTCAAAGAGAGGCTTCCTCAGACCTCTCTGGGTTGGCTAGTCTTCTTGCATGTACTTTTTTGTATATATTAATAGAATAGTTTGTCGGAATTTAAAAAAAAATAAAATTAATTGGCTCAAAACATTGTTATCATATGTGCACTAGTACAAAATGGTTAATATGTGACTACACGACAAAAAAGGGTTAGTCAATTTTTTTTTTATAAGCTAAATACTAACAACTTTAAATGATTTTGGTGTATTTTCAATGAGATAGCTATAAATTACTAATATAGGTAAAGGATAAAGAAGCTGAAGATGAAGGTAATCTCAATACAGGAAAGTCTGATGAACCAGAAACAGATGTAGGCCTGAGTGATGAGCCTCCGTAGAAGGAAATTAGGAGTTCCACGAACGATGAGGAAGTAAGTGACAATTCTATGCCCGACACCTCTATCCTTCCTAATACCCAGATCCGTGGTGAGCAACAAGTAGAATTTGGATCTACAAGGTAGAACGAAGAAGTTTGAAAGCCCACTCTCGAACAAATATAAACTGCGGGAAGCTTGGGAAACAATCTCACATGGGGTGATCAATAGATACCAGACCCGATAGATGAGGTCGCAGACATCTATGCAATCTCTTATGATCAAAAGAGAAAGGATATCGTACAAAGGACTGCAAAGAAGTGAAGAATCACCCTGGATCAGTCCATCATAGTCATCACTGAGGAGAAGTTAATCAATACAACAGATGCCCATACATATGAGCTGATTGGTGTGGGAAAATCCCTCTCAGAGGCCACCCAAGATAGAGCCAGGAGAGATGAAAAATAACCTTCCGCCACCCAAAAGGATATCGAACACTTACGCAATCTTGTCAATTACTATAAGGGTGCTACACAAACAACTGTGTATTTAAAAGATGAGTTCGGTAAAATTTACGATGAGTTCAAGAAGGAAAGACACCTGTTAATCTCGAATATAGCTGAATTCCAGGAAGACACTTTCATGGCACTCGCAACATGAAAGGAAATGGAGCGATGATATGAGAAGATGCAACAGGCGGTGGAGAGGCTCGATTTTATTGAGGCAGTCCAGAAAGGTCAAGAAAAGGAAGACCACGACATTCGGCTAGTAAGTAAAAGCAGTCTCAATCGCATGAAGTGATCAGCCGAATACTGGGCCAAAATGTCTCGAATCCCACACGAAGAAATCCAAGAATAATGGGTTGGATGTTAGAATCACTGGGATAAAATCAATAAAATAATGAAAGACATCAGACTCCCCAAGTATGGTACCCCCGATATGTTTATCAACCTAAACGAAATAATCAAGTTGTGCACCGAACAAGATGCGTTATGGGCCAAAGAATGCGCAAGGGTCACTAATGCAAATCCAGAGAAAGTACAACAGTTCGCAGGACATCCAATCAAAGCCAGAACCATGCTTTAGAAATTGAACTTCATCCTTGCAAAGTATCAGGCGCACGCAATAGACATCATGGGAATAGATGCAGCTCCAATGGAACAACACAGATTTCCATGGGCCAGCACCTGTGAAGAACTCTTTATCAGATGGTCTGATTATGAAAGAGCCCACCCTTTTCAAGAAGCAACTCGAGTGGACTGTTGAAAGACTGTTAGATGATAACGCCATGTGGCGACTTTTTATTAGCTCAAATTATATTTTACCGTTAATTACTGTTAATACTTTATATTATAAATAGGGACATCGACCGATGGTCAAAGGGGCGATGGTTGTTGTAAGAACGCTTTTTCTTTTGGTTGTTAATAATTATTTTGAGACTGCTATGAATTAAGAAGCCCTTATGGACCAAAGACGAGCTATTTTTCATCAGATGTATTTGATTGGAGTTGGAGAAGAATTACTTCCTTTCCTATTACATGAATGTTGCAGTAAATGAGTAAGAGAAATTAATTCTATTGTCAAGTTATCTAGTGCAATGTTTTGATGTTCTTTGCTTTAAATGATGAAAGGAAATCATTGTGCTTCTATGTGATGAATGTCCTGGTAGATGAATTATTTTTCTTACCGTGATCTTGATTACACATGTGTTTCTTTTTCTTTATGCTAAGTAGTTTACCTCAACTATGTGATGAATTTCTTGGTAGATAAATTATTTTGCTTTCCATGATCTTGATTACATATACATTTTCTTTCTGTTAAGTAGTTTTCTCAGACAGTATTCAGATGCTCATTCGGTTAGAGTATTTGTGCTAGGCCCTCTGGCATAAGATCGTTGTCTGCATGCTCGAGCAACGGGTTATCCCAAGCTCGACCCCTTCCCAATAGTTAAAAAAACTTTTTTCCTGTCTTTGTCAAGTTGGTTTATACTAGCTTGCATATCTCGTACCAACCCCATCTAAGAGATAATACGTAGAAGAACTATCCTAAGTGAAGGAAGAGACTTCACCCGAAAACACAAAAGCTCATAGATAATTTGGCCAGATCGTAAGATCTCGAGAACCATTCCACTCCAAACGCTGTAGAGTCTAATTGGGCCTCGATGGTGGGTTTGGTTCCTGCTATTGAGTCAGGGGATTTAGGCCCCATCAACATCCCCTCATTTTGTTTTATGCTTATGCAAAGATGAAACTATAGATCATCTTTTGGACAATTTCCATCTCTCCAGTAGGCTCTGGGACAAAATAACAATTCTTTGCAGAAAATAAGATTGTATGCATGGGGATGCAGTGCAGACTCTCAAGAATTGGAAAGACAACCCTTTTCATAATATTATCCTCAATTGGTTGTGGTAGTCGATCTCATGCTTTATAGTTTGGGAAATAGGGAAGGAATGAAATCAAAGAATATTTGAAAATAAATACTCCTCGGAGGACCTCCTTTGGGCTACTTGTACCTAGAGGGAAGGTTTGTACCCTGAGATATTTGATTCCTCTCAACTCATAATAAACCCATAGTTAAGATAGATTTAACTTGGTATATAATGTATTATATTTATTATATAATAGTTATATATAGTGCATAATCAAATTAATGAAATATTTCAAAACTCTAGTAATACTTGTTACCTTTTCTTAGAAGATCTCTATTAAGATCTCTATTTTTTTTAACTGTATTCGAGGGGAAAATCACCTCGTGATGGATACTTTTCCAGTGAAATTCCATCCATGTTTAGAGCAGTTGTTGTGTTAATTTCTCTCTCCTTCCAAATCGTTGAGCCATCACATCTTCACTTGTTGGTTTCCCTTCACCACCAATCTTTACTTTTAAGCATAGCCCTCCATCAAACGCCCAAAAAAATAGCCCTCCATCAAATCCCCAAAAATACTAACAATCTCATTGATTCAACGATCAAGAGGTTGATGGGTACCAGAAATATAGTTTTCCTCGAGGCACGCTCATTGTAGGATTTGACAATTCGCCAGGCTTTGGAGAATGGGTTCACTGAGAAAGTTCTAGAACAATATAAGCTTTTAAAGGCATTTCGAGTTATAAATCCTAGCCAGAATCAAACCATGGGCTAGATTATGCAAGAGATTCAATTCCAATAGATTACTCCTCATTCCTATCTCTACAGATATATTACCACAGAATCGATTGGGGCACAGTGCAATAATATCAATTCAAAACCTGCAGATTTTGGAGAGTCATGATCCTTTGATGAACTTCGCCATCAAGGGCACTATCACTGAGATCCAATGAAACTAGTTGCATGAAATTGTAGATGGACTTGAATATTGAACTTGAGAGCTTATTATAGTACAGAAAAAGATCTTCTAGCATGGTAAGATTATCAATAGAATCTGGGTTTTTCCATGTGATATTATTGTATACAGAGTCCAAATGACTAAGATAAGTTATCTCTCCTATTTCAGAAGGAATTTCACCAATGCTTTGATTTTATCCCAAGTAAATCCATTCTAGCCTCTGGAGCTTCTTGAAACCAGAAATAATTTTGCATGTCATCTCATTTCCTGCAAGTGTCAGATACATTAAGCTCATAAAATTTTAAATCTAAGGCATAATACTCCCCCTATACAGTTACAGCCTAAATTAAGATAACTGAGCCTCTAGTACAGCTCAATATTAGACAACATTACTCCAGATATCATATTGTAGACATCCACAATCTACAACATTAAATCTATAAATGAAAATAATTAAATCTATAAATGAAAATATGATGATAAATTTTTTATACCTGCTAATTTGACAAGCTTAATGCACTTGACACCCACAAGGTCATTTCCAAGACTGTACCTTACCTTATAATCCCATGATTTCTCCATCGATTCAACAACTTATTCTCACTAGTCCTAAAATTGCATTCAACTCAATGGAAAAGATAAATGTTGGCCTCAGGTACTCCATTTACTGATTCACTTATCTCCCATTTGCTGGATCTGATGTGAACCTAAGAATAAAGTTTTACCTTGCTTAGGACTGTACATAATTTACCCTTTAGGAGTTATTGAATGCCTGTATTTTTTATGTTTTTTGCACCGATTAAGGGTTATGTAATAAGCCATTTCTGCAACGGAGTCTGATCCAAATTGAATCTTTCCCAGAAGGTTAATTCAAAAACCACCTTTAAAAAAAAAATGTAAATATTTGAAATTACTTGTCATTGTCATTTATAAGGATAAAAAATATCATAAAATGTTAAAAGAAGGGTCATATTTTCAATAACCCATCAATGTCCTCACTTCGAAAGTGAATGCTTGGTGGTTGGTCAATGAGCATTGGTTAATCACATAATACTTGACTTTGGCTTCTAAAATATAAAATCATCTCTATTCAAATTGGCTCTTATCTATTCCATGTATGGAGCTCTTTTCATGGTGTATCCTTCCACAACATTAAATCCATCACATATCTCACACCTAGATAAAAATCCTACCACCTTAGTGGTGTATGCACAATTTTATGTGTCATTTGATGAAAGCTTCCCAAAGAAGAAGCTTAGACACCTTGTCTTTGTGAATTGTCACTCTAATTCATGTGTTATGACCATTGTTGTCAATATGAGAATTTACATGGCATTTAGTTTACATATTTCATATTTTTGAATTCCATACTTTCCATAATGCCATTTGCTTTGTTATTTTTACCTCCGACACTAGCCATAATTCCATTTCTTTTGTTATCTTGGCCTCCACTTTTGGCTCAAAAACAAAACAATTAGTCATAGGTTATGGATGTAAATTGTAATGACATTGGGAGCTTATTAGTAAGATTAACTACAAATAAGTTGCTAAATTTCAATTTTGAAGGGCAAACAATAGACATTGAGCAAACTTAGGAAATAAGGTCATCTCTCATTTTTCAGGTTCACATATTCCATCTCACTAATGGTAGCAAACATGTTGATCCATAGTTATTTTATTACATACATAGTGCTATGTGTTTACCTGTTAAATCCATGGCATGATTATAGCTTTGGTATCTAATATTATTATTAATTCAGCACATTGGTGGGCCTCTCAACCACTAAGTATGTAATTCATGGCATCCCCACTAACAGAATATATAATTGGAACAAAACAGATAACTAAGAATTGAATGTATATCTCTCAACAATCCAACAATCTTGTACAAGTTTGGTGAAGCTCACCATAAAGATAGTGATTTGTTTTTCTTTGTTTCACATAAAATTATTTAATGATTATGTTTGGGATTAAAAACTCTATTAAGCTTGGTGAAATTTTCACTTGTATGTTCTTGATTAAGTTTAGATATGAACTTGCACACAATGAACATTATCAACATCACAAAAACCTAGAATTGGAATTACAACAATGAGAATTGTGATTTTGTTCATTCAATTTATAGCATCATCAAATCCTCACTCCTTTGTTCTCCAAAATGATCATTCCCCTTTTCCCGATTCCATGCATATTTATCTATCGCACTCTTTCACTTTTTTCTTGTTGTTTCTAGCAATATTGACATTAGTGTGATAATACTTTGCAAATATTTTGAGAATGCCCCATAGGAGACATAGCTTTTGTAACTTTAATGTTTGGAACAATATTTTTGAAGCTAAGCGGGATTCTTGAAAAATTTAGGGAGAAGGTAACATAGTTTTTATTACTATCAAACTTATGCATTAGGGATTATGCTCTAACATCCCACTCTTTCATGCATTTTTGCATGGTTTGAGAGATACACTGAACAATCAATATGCTCAATAAAAATAACATACTTGGTCATCTTAATGAGTAATTTCCTCTAGTTTCATGTTTCTATGGATCTTGGGAAGCTCCAAATCATTAACAACTTAACCTAAATAATAACCAAAGGATGTAGTCATGCTATATTTTCATGTTCCTAGAGGCCTATAACACAAGTAGGGTCTCTTTGTTTCTTTTATAGTAGTTTGATAGAATTATCACCCTTCAACAAAGACCTCAAGATGTAATACAATTTCTTCTTTTCTAATAAGACCTAGAATGAACATGACTCCCACAGTTAAGAAAGTTTGGGGTATGTTCAAAATATGAATATAATATGCACTACCCATGCATCATATGGATACATATATTACATCCTCTCTTAAATGGGTGTTCACAAAAATGTTTGATTTTGTGATTGTGTCTAAAGTTTTATATTGTCATTTTTAACACTTTGAAATTCCTCCAAAGAGAACATGGCTCAATGGTTACAAATTATCATTATTATTAATGTATATATAACCCATTAAAAAAGTTATATTTTAAATCACAAAGTATGTTTATTATTATTTTTTATTGAAATTTCAACTTATCTATCTCATTGTTCATTAAATTTTAACATTTTAAGTAATAGGAAGGATAATATTTTATTTATAATATTTTTTTTGAAGTGTGTACACAGTTTACTCTTGTCAATTGAAGTGCAACTACTTTTTCAAATTTTCATCATGGAAGGGTTGAATGAATATATACCCTTCAACTTGAAATTAGGAGTAGCCCTTCAAATTTAGTCATTGATTGGACTCATTGTTTTATGTAGTTTCAATTGAAATGCCCATTTTTTAGGAATTGGATTGTTATTTTGATAGGGATGCAGGTGTTGGGGTCTTAATTTATTTATAAGACATGTGGGTATTGTGTTCTTATTGAATTTTGTAGGTGTGGATTGATAAACTTAAGTAGTTTCTAGTTGGGTTTGTCTAAGGCTCGAATAATTTGACAATTGAAATCCATGCTATGGAAACCCACTCTAAGAAAATGTGTTTAACCATGTTCTAAATAATATTTGAATGCAAAATTACTATTGGGTTTTGTTGTGCTCATCACTAGCTGCTCATCTTCCAAGTGTTTAGGTTCCTTGAGCATCTTTTTTTGGGGATAATACCCATTAATTGGGTGCAAATTTAAGCCCTTGCTATAAAATGGTTTAGGGGTTGAAGGATTTGGGTTGGGAGAATGTTTAAATCTTTTTAGTCTCCATCCTCTTCTATGGATTATGATGTATTGCACAAGGTGGTTGATAGGATTCCATTTGTTTTGAGTTTTATTGGATCATTCTAGGGAAAATTTGTGCATCGATACCTAGCCTAGAAAAACACATGTGGGTACTTAAAGGATGTCTGGCACATTAAGAGGTACTGGGTTTCAATTTGGTCGAGGTAGTGGCAATAAATCTTCGTTATTCTCTAGTAAGGTAGGTGGAAGAATGGAGGATATGAGATGTCCACTCAAAGATGCACTTACATTGAAAAATAAATGTGTTTGACTGAAATTGAACTTCATGACCCTCACAAGTATGATGGAAATAGACTTGTAAACAATTTTATCGATGAGATGTAGGAGCGAGTTCCAAAAGAACTAAGAAAAAGGAGGACAAGGTCAAGGTTCAATTGATTTAAAACCCAATAGGAGGCAGCCTTGAAACTACTATATATTTCATTGTTGGGTTTTTAGGTAAGGGTAAAGGGAAGGTTTAGTTTATCTAAAACCCAATAGGAGAGGCCAACCTGTAAGATCTTTTGGAATGTAGCTTTACAACTTCACTATATTGGGTTAGAGTGTGAGCTCTGGCAAAATTTGGAAATTGTGGGCTTGATATTTGAAGTGAGAATGGTATGGAAAGATTTATGGATGTCCATTTGAAGAAAGCGTTTGTTGATCTAGACAAGGATCCAGAAAATTGAAGAAAATTTATAAATTCTTTGAGAAACTATGTCTAGCATATAGATATTAAGGTTGTAATGAACCAAATGCTTAATATATCGTCACAGAAAAGAAGTACACACCATGTATAGCAATGTGAGCATGGAGCACAACTCCAATACATATAAGAGATATTAGTTACACAATAACTCTTTAAAGAATAGGAGAACCTCCTCCACATAACCAAATACATTTATACCTCACAATTCACTTTTCCTCAATAATGAATACATGATCTCTATATATACCTATCCACACATACACTTGAGGCCCCTTTACTATTAGGATGACCCTATTACATATACATTTACACATTACATGTACATTTATCCCTATATACGACCCCCCTTGGGGTCATATCATATATGTTTAGCCCTATATATGCCCCCCTTGGGTCATAACATAGTACCCTCCTTCAAAATTTTGTGTCCTCAAAGATTTACAATTAAAGGTATCACAAGTGATGAAACCAAGTAATATGATTTTCTTTCATTCCCGCTTTCTTATTTCCATTTATGATGATCCATCCATCCAAAATCAATTATTCTCAGTGGTAATCCTTGGTGGCTATTTGTTGGATAATTTTCTTTCACATGATTCCATGTATTCTTGTTGAAGCTTCTCCAATTTGTAGTAGATGCTGGTCTACGATAATATCTTGTTGAATAATGGTTTTGTGATGTCTTATTTCATGAATATTGACAAGTATTCCATCTTCTTCCCTTATAATGTTGATATTGAACTTCTTGTCTTTCTTGAAATCTTTCTTGGTAATGAGGGTGTCGATATGGTTTCACATTTGACCGTTTTTCTTCAGTCTGCACATGCATTTAATCTATATTCTTTTTAGAGACAATAGTATCCTCTATCCTTGTTGTTTTGTCTTTTATTTCTCTAACCTTGGAGATAATACCATCATATTTGACATGTACATCCTCTAGATGAAGTTCAACTTCTTCAAGTATCTTCTAGTTACCTTCTTGAATCTTGTCTCCTTTCTCTTTTTGAATCTACAATGTCACCCCATTTATCAAATTCTGACGTCCTTCTTCAATTCCGAATTACATTTCTACTTTTACCTCATCAATATTTAAGGATTCCTCAACCTTCTTGCAAATTTCCTCTTCAAGTCTTTTGGTATATTATTCATCCAAGATCTTCGTTTCTTCTTGATTTTGATAATTCATATTTTCTTCTTTCAATACATTAACCTTGTCCAGTAGTTTTGTATTATGGTTCCGTAATCTACATATCTCTTCATCTTTCTTCTTCAAATCTTCCCTTGACTCATATTTTCCCCACTTTCCTTTGCTAGTATTTTCTTGTTTTAATTTTTGAACTTCTTTAACTAACGCTTCATTAAGGTCCCATATCTTAAACAATTCATCACTCTTCTTCTTGATCTCTTCTTTTCCTTTTTTTAACTCCTCTTGAATTTTATACAATGCCTCCATTTTTGTATCCCTAATCCATTTATTTAAGAAGAGTTTTGAAATTATTCCCATGACATTTTCCAATTATTATCCTTATCAATACTCATCCACCAATTCCAAGATTCACCAGAAAAACAATTTTTTGTCCTTGAAGGAGTCATATCATATTCCATTACCATCATCAACCATTCCATAGGATTGATTTCATATTTATCTTTATCTCTTGTAAATTGAGGTATTTTCATTGATTCTTAATTAAGGTCTAACCCTAACCCTCAACTTACAACCTCGATATATTAGGAATAATGGTTTCAAATAGTTATAATCCTTGTTCCAATATAATATTATATGTTTTCTCTTTCCAATGGATTTTGAATAAGCTCAATCAAACATTCAAATCAAAAGTTATGATAGTTTTAAGTGAACATACCTTTGAAACCCCGATTTGGAGTCTGTTCTTTTGGCCAACCTTCCTTCTGATGTATATATGCAATTTTAGCCCTTATGAGTCTGAAATTTTCATGTAGTACTCTGATATGTCTTCTCTGCAATGCCATAGGTCTCACCAAAATAGGGTGTGTGATACCCCAAAACTTGTATTTTTAATTATTATTTCTATTATTGTTTTTAATTTAGAATTTTAATTATTTTTCCGAAAAGACAATTTGATCGATTGACCAAAATTGAATTGTAAAACCTTATTATTTTATGAAAATAAACACATGTGGAAAAAGGGGCACACGTTGAAGCAACTGTTAAATCATGAGTTAGGAATCCAAAGGGGTTGGCGAAGTGGCAATAGACTGAGATAAGTTGTGGAGTTAACTCAACTTCAAAAAGACACATTCCAGATTTATAGGAGAATTTGTGAACATGTGTAAAGTTGAATCTGATAGGTGGTTAGTGAGCAGGAGGCCCAAGACAAGTGTCACAAGTTCTAGGAAAAATAAAACAAGTCATGACAAGGGAATGGGACGCCATTCCTAAGAGGCGAATTGGATAGCTTGAGAAGGCTACGCACTAATTGACTTGACACAATGAATATTCAAGGATTACTCAAAGAAATTGGAGCTTAGAATTCTACAAGAGGCCACATAGGCAACCCCTTGGATTCCAAACTCATCTCGGGGGTGACAGAGGTGACAAAGACTCTAGTCTACGGTTGGGAAGAACATGGTCTTCAACGTGTGGTTTCCCCAAAGTTCCAGGTTTTATTTCTTGTGAAGAATATGCTTATTTAAATGTTTATTGTGTTATTATATATTTCTGTGGCTAAATTATCTTGCATAAATAACTGGAACAACATTAGAATTTAATGTTTGTTATACGAGATATAGATGCATATTATATGTTTCATATAGAAAACTGTGAAAGGAAATTTAATAGTTATTCTGAATTACAGACAAAATCATATTATTAGTAATAGATCAATATTACTCATAGGTAAAATGCCAGTTAATAATCTAGGGACTATTCAGGATGAGAAATCTGTGTGGAAGAGATAGGGTTCATTGAAATACAATATACAACTTGAAAGGAATGATACAAAATAGGAATTGATATCGATTAACCAAGGTTCAATATATATAAATGGGGAAATAAAGTATTACAGATTCAAACAGATTTTCACGTGATACCTTGTACATTTATTCAATAGGAATATCGTTACAGGGTACATTATATAATACGAAGAAAACTTGTTAGATAATTTAACAAGATACCCTATGTATATATTCGAAGTAAAAATGTTACATACTGTATAGAATCTAACGAGAAGAGTCTGTTTATAAACTATAGATCAATGAAAAAGGAATCAATAAACATAGTATTACAACATCATAACATGCGTAGACATCAGTCCGAAGCCACCCAACTTCCAGGAATAATTACATTCAAAAACATTTGGTTGACTAATTCGACAGAATGTAGGAGCAAAATAATCACATTTGATGATATCATATTTAAACCTACAGAAGTATTGAAACCCAAATACCTTTCTGTACATGCATATTCCAGAGCTCCATGGTAACCTTGTCTCGACACCTACATAATGAATAAGAAAATAAGTTAGCAAGTTGCACGAGTTATTTAATTCAATGAAAGTTACATATACAAATAGAAATAATCTTACCATGGATGAGAAAAGTGTCAAGGTATCTCCTTACATCGTTGTAAACCGCACCTGGATGTTCTGGGTTGTCGAACAACTGATGGGTACCCCTCACAACAACAAAATGGCCCATCATTAGATAATACCCAAGAATAAAATTAATGTAAAACTACAACATATGTACAAAATATAAATTAAAGTAACTACTAAGATCTGTGCGAACACCGTCTGAGCTAAATATCATAGTGGAAGTCCTAAACTAAGTCTAGGATAAAACAAGATGAAGGGTCTTAATCATCAACCAGAGACAAGAAAAAAAAAATGATCCTGTAATGGTAAACCCAGACTACTGAACTCATGAGATTACTGGGTACCGACGGAAAACCCCTAAGGTTAAGGTAAAACCTCCTCGAAACAAATCCGGAGGAAATACTACTGTAACCGATTATAAAACCTACAATCATTACATTATATGGAAGCATATATATAAGAACAAGAAGTTCGAAAAGAGATATAGCCGGCGGAATAAGGTTCAACTCCAACTACAAACTAATATTTTGAAGGATAATACTCAAGAAATATAATTAAAGCTACCACCATAGTTACAGGAAACCGCGAATGGTTATGGGAGGTTCTTACCAGTTAAAGGTGCCGACCCTAAAATATTTTGAAAAGACTCACAACAACCCCTAAAAAGCTACGAATGCCCAAAGAGTTTACCCAATAAATTCCCTAGGAAACAAAAATGGGAATGGGGTAACCAGACCTGCACTCTGTAACTCGTAAAAGGGAAAACCTATCAGGAAGAACACAGATTCGATGGAAAGAAGTGAAGAATGTGAAATGAGCTAAGTGTGGGAGAGATTGGACAACTAAAGAATCCAACAAGAAAACCCGATGCCTGGAGGCATAACAAACCAACACATATACATATTTTAGGATAGCGACTGAATAATCCTCCTCGAGATGACAACATCAAGATGTGGCACATGCAATGCCACTGCATGATAAATGATCCACAGAGGGCACTGGTTAACAAGGAAAAATTGGCAAAGTTTTAATTTAAAATAGGTACCATAACACGAGTTTAAACCTCGTAAAACACCCAAATAAATCCTCCAGTTTGAGCCATCTTGTCGAAGGACATGTGTAACACATATGGCTGGCTTACAATGATAACTCATTTCAAAATATGTTGATTTATAAATAATGTAACCTACTTAATATATGAATCTCGTGTTTATGTATGAGAGCTACCATAAAACAATATTAAAAAACATATAGTATGAAATCAATTAAGGATCATAAGTATAAGAACACGGTGGAACCAATAGTAAACCTCTATCCATAAGGAGAGGGCTATAGCCAACAACCAAATAATTGAGTGACCTCATACATATCATGAACCCAAGAAGCAACGAACATATATAGAGATTGCCACTTAGTGATAACAGTTATATTTTATAGGTTATCAAATATTTGGTCTTAATGAAATAAGACTTAGGATAACTTATATAAATACGATACATAAGGGTGGACGATAAGGTCGACTATGGGACAATTCCATTATTGAACTATAATAATTTATGACAAGCTATGTGAGGTTGTAAAGGTCTTTTCGTGTAAGTATGTAGTCACTGTGAGCTTCTCATCATAACAAAACGTTGAAAAGATAATGAAATTTCCGTATCATAAGGGAAACAAAGAAAGACATAAAATAGGAATAAAATTATATGTGACAATAATGATGATGAAGAACCATTAGAGAATATTATGGTTATTTATATATAAATTTTATTTTTATTTTTATTGGAATTTAAGGTTTGTGACATAATGGCATAAGAGTTGTAGGTTACAATACTTGGCTTTTTTATGGGTTTTATCACAACAAAAATCTAACATGTAAAATTGTCTTGATTTTCTTTTTACCTCTAGGAAGAAAAATAAATTGATTTTGCAGGAAAATGACAGAATTATCTCAGGCTCAGAGAGAAGAACATAATCAAGAGAATCTTGAACAAGGGAATGTAGGTGATGGACATCTCTGGGTGGATCTGAATAATGATATGCATTCATAAATT
Source organism: Picea engelmannii (assembly GCA_009831015.1). Taxonomy (NCBI): domain Eukaryota; kingdom Viridiplantae; phylum Streptophyta; class Pinopsida; order Pinales; family Pinaceae; genus Picea; species Picea engelmannii. The sequence goes on along the minus strand of ML808091.1, from coordinate 172,624 downwards.
ATAAAGACAATAACAAATATGAGAGAAGAACTAAAAACAGTGAGAGAATATAACAAAATAATTCTAAAGACTCAATAGGAACTAAATGCAATTCTGCTGGAGAAATTATGCAATCAAAATACTGATAAAAATAAGGGACAAAATTCTAGCAATTCTAAGATATCCTAACCGAAGAAGAAAGCAAGAAAATTGGAGTATCCCGAATCTGAGATGGAGTCAGTATACAAGGATACAGAAGACATGGAAATGTCTACTAAAAGTAGTTCTAGTCCTAAGCAAAGAACCAAAAAGAAACCTAAACAACATGATGAAGTCATGGGAGAATTTAAGAAGATTAAACCACCAACCTTCAATCGGGAAGTGGAGACTGGTGAGGAAGCAGAGGCATGGCTCTCTGGTATGCAAAAATATTTTCAAATCTACAATTATTCAAGTGAGCTTAAAGCCCAGATGGCTATCTACAATCTAACAGAAAAAGCAGACATATGGTGGAAGGATATAAAAAGAGTAAAACGTACTAAGGAAAGGAAAATCACTTGGAAAACCTTTAAGAGATATTTTAATAAACAATACATTTTTGAACAATATTATGAGGGTAAAGCAAAGGATTTCTATGAACTAAAACTGGGAAATCTTATAATGAACGATTTATTTAGTAAATTTCAGTGTTTTCTGCATTATGTGCCTTACATTGTGGATGAAAAACCAAAGATTCAATGATTTTGAGTTGCTTACCTAGTTCTTATAAAGATCGAATTGAGTTTGATAACCCAAAAACATTGGAAGAAACCATGAGGAAAGCCAAACTTTGTTTTGAGCAATATATAAATAGAAATGAGAATTCAAGGAATTGGAATGGGAAAAAAGTTGAGAGATTTGAACCTAAGAAGAAACGGGGAGCTTACTCTAACAAGAATGCTGATAAGAGATTCCAAGGAGGTAATAAGTTTAGAGTTAGTAAACCTTTCAATCAACCTGAAAATAAGGGTACCAAACCACAAACCTTCTTCAATAAAGAAATTTCCCAAAAGGAGACAGTAAAATGTTGGGAATGTAGTGGTTCTCATTACTATAAAGATTGTCCTCTCAAGGGCAATAACAATGTGAAAACAATACAGGAAACAACTACAGTTGGTGAACTAGCAAGGTCTACACCAAAAAACAACGCATCCTTGGAGAATCGACAAGTAGATCATCAGACTTCAATGGTGGAAATTGAAGGTATGATACATAACCAACCAGTTATTGTTTTAATTGATTTAGGTGCTAGTTTGAGTTATATTTCAATAAGAGTTGTAGAAATATGTAAGTTACATAAATAAAAGTTTGAAAAGTCCTGGTTAGTACAATTAGCTACAGGAACAAAAAGGAGAATTACATATGTTGTTAAAAACTACGAACTTGGTATGAATGAACTAATAACAAATATAGACTTAAACATATTACCTTTAGGGTCTTATGATTTGCTAATCGATATGGATTGGGTGGAAAATTTTAAAGTGGTATTAGATTGTTACAATAAAAGATTTACCTATGTAGATGAGAGAGGTAATATTGTAAGTATTAAAGGAGTATCAAGACCTGTCAGTGTTTGAGAGATAACAACCTTACAAGTAAAAAGATGCATTTGAAAAGAGTGTAAAATACTTGTTGTACACATAAATTATAATGAAAAAGAGGAAAGTAATAATGAGTTACTTAACTTTCCAGTATTGTAGGAATTTCAGGATGTGTTCAAGGATATTTCTGGACTACCTCCGAGAAGAGAAATAGATTTATCCATATATATGATACCTGGAGTAGTACCTGCTTCAAAAGATCCTTATAGGATGAATATCCTAGAATTAAATGAACTGAAAAGTTAATTGCAAGAATTGATAGATAAGGTATATATCTGACCAAGTGTGTGTCCATGGGGAGCACCAATACTTTTTGTTAGAAATAAAGATGGAACATTACACTTTGTATTGATTATAGACAACTTAATAAAATGACTATTAAAAATAGATATCCATTACCTCGTATCGATGATCTGTTTGATAAAGTATGGGGAGCTACAATCTTTTCTAAGATTGACTTACGTTCTGGTTATCATCAAGTTAGGATAAATGATGAAGATATTTATAAAACAACATTTAGAACAATGTATGGACATTATGAATTTGTCGTAATACCTTTTGGGTTGACTAATGCCCCAACCTCATTCATATGCTTGATGAACAATATTTTGGGAAAATTTCTAGGTAAATTTGTGATCATCATTATAGATGATATACTCATCTATTTGAAGGGTGAAAATGAGCATGAAGAACAATTAAGAATAGTATTACAAATACCAAGAGAACAAAAATTATATGCAAAACTAAGTAAGCGTGAGTTTTATAAAGACCAAATTTTGTATTTGGGACATATAATATCCAAAGAAGGTATAGTTGTTGACCCGAACAAAATAAAGGCTATAGTGAATTGGCCTAAACCTATGGGTATTTTGGACATAAGATCCTTTATGGGTATAATTTTCTATTACAAAAAATTTATAGAAGGGTTTTCTAAGATTTCATATCCTATAACATTGTTACAAAAGAAATGAATTAAGTTCATCTGGTCCGAGAAATGTCAAGAAAATTTTAACAAATTAAAACAACTCTTAACTACAACTCCTATATTAAATTTGGTAGATCTAGATAAAGACTTTGTAGTATGTACGGATGCATGCCGCGAAGGGCTTGGTGGAGTGTTAATGCAAGAAATCCATGTAATAGCTTATGAATCTCAAAAATTAAAGAAACATGAACAAAATTACATAACACATGACTGGGAACTAGCTGCAATAATACATGCATTAAAGATGTGGTAGCACTATCTGGTAGGAAGGAAATTTTTACTGTTGACCGATAACATCGCTCTAAATATCTGTTTGATAAACAAAATTTAAATGCTCGCCAAGCAAGGTGGTCAGCTTTCTTAAGCGAGTATGATTTTGAGATAAAACACATAAAGGGAAAATAATATAAGGTGGCAGATGCATTAAGTAGACATGCAAATCTGATCTATACAATTACTAGAAGTAATTATGAAACATATTTAGAAGAAAGGGTAAGGATAACAACTGAAAAAGACCCAAGATATCAAAATATTAAGTTAAAGATCGTTGATAATTCATCGGGAATAGAAGAATTAGACTTCAGATTCCCAAAAATTGGACTGTTAATGTATAAAAATAGATTATATGTACCCGAATCTAATGAAATTAAGTTGTTAATTCTAGATGAACTGCATAAGAAACCATATTCTGGACATCCAGGTTACCATAAATTGACTACTATGCTGAGAAAATAATTCTATTGGCCAAATATGAAAGGTGAAACAACTGAATATATAGCTAGATGTTTAGAGTGTCAACAAATTAAGGTTGAACACCAACATCCAGCTGGACTACTACAACCTTTACCCATTCCAGAATGGAAATGAAGAGTGATAAGTATGGATTTTATTACCGGATTGCCTAGAAGTAGTAACAAAAATGACTCAATTATGGCCGTGGTTGATAAATTAAGTAAGGCAACACACTTTATACCTGTGAAATCAACCTACAAGGCTATTAATATAGCAAAAATATTCATGAAGGAAATATTAAGGTTACGTGGAATCCCTAGAGTTATAATATCTGATAGAGATGTTTAGTTTACTAGAAATTTTTGGAAGGATTTATTTAAAGGGTTGGATACCCAATTGAACTTCAATGTTGCTTATCATCCACAAACAGATGGAAAAACTAAAAGAACTAACTAGATTCTTGAAGACATGCTTATAATGTATGTTATTGATAGACCTGGTAAATGGGAAGAATAGTTGTACTTAGTTGAGTTTTCTTATAATAATCATTATCAAGTTTCAACAAAACTTAGTCCTTTTGAAAATGTAATACACCTATCTCATGGAGTAATCATGTTAATAGATTGATGATAGGACCATATATGTTAAAATACATGGAACTAACAGTGAAACAGGTACAACAAAACCTGAAAGTAGCTGAGTACAGGCAAAACAGTTATGTTGATGAAAAAAGGACTCCAAGAGAGTTCAATGTTGGAGATCATGTGTACATTAGAGTTAAACCTAAAAATAGATCTTTACGACTGTGCATGTATACTAAGTTAGCACCTAGGTATTGTGGCCCATTCGAGATACTTGCTCGAATAGGACCTCTAGCTTATCAACTTGCACTTCCAGCCATGGTAAAAGTACATGATGTGTTTCATGTTTCATTACTGAAAAAGTATATCATGACCCTACTCACGTTGTTGATTGGAAAATGATACAGGTGGAACCCGTGGGTGAGGTCCCAGTAGAGACATTTTAGACACTTAGGAGTTAGTTAAGATCTACTTGGTATAATATGTCATTAGGTAAAAGTGTGTTTCTTAGTATGTTTCTTTAGTATGCATTAGTATGCATTTGTAGTCAGGAAATCCGATGGTCACAATATGTTCTTGACATAGAGTGATTCGACGGTTCATACTCTCCTCGATCTTAACGACCATTGATTCATGGCTTAACACCTGATTGGTCCATGATCTCTATTTAAAGAGCATGGAGGGTCATTTGTCGATGATCGATTGTGAGAAAATTTCTTGTAAAATCTCTCTGTAATCTTTTTCTTTGCATTAATAAACTGCTCCAAGTGGCCGCATTGGCTAGGGTCGTGGATGTTTCCCCATCGAGGTTTTACCACGTGAAAACATCGATGTGTTGATATTTGATCTGGTTATGTGAGTGGTTACTGAAGGTGTTTGTCCTTTTTTGGAATACATGTTTTGTTGAACATGGTATCAGAGCCTGTTTGAAGACCTGGTTCCGTTGTAGATCAAGATCGTGAATTTGAGTTGAATCATCTCAATTTTCTGGAATTTTCATACATTTTTGGGATGAGAGGACCATTTCATTGCATCCAGAGCACTCGTTTCATTTAGGTGCACTTTTCATTTCACTCGAAAAGGTGTCTGTTTGCCCAAGATACGACCATTACAGTCAAATCCAGAGGTATAAACCCTGAATATGCATTTTTTAAATTTCTGCAAAGTTTTATTTTGGTTTTATTTCGGTTTGTATTTTTTTTTTATTTCCGAGTTGCTACTCTTTTAGATCTACATATTCTCTTTGCCCCACGCCCTGTGCAATCTCAGAAAATCAGAAACAGATAGGAAAAGGTGCATCTTCCGGGTAAGCTAACTGAGATCTAAGCCTTGTTGTCATCGAGAAGCAAAATTTTTTTCTTGTGTGAAAAAAGTTTCTTTTTAGCACGCTCTCCAAGTCTGTCTTCAACAACAACAACAACAACAACAACAATCCTCTTTCTGAACATTACAATATGTTTTTCTAGATCATTTGGTTAAAATTTTCCTTATTAAGTAAGAGGTCTTGATTTCAAGTCTCTCTTTTGTTACCTTTTTTGAAAAAGTTCATGCTAAAATTGTAAAGTGTATTTCACTTCAAGTATAAAAGTGAATCACTATAAGTAGCTTTAATTAATATTTTATTTTAGAGTTATTTATTTTGCATGCAACTTTTCTGTTATAAAGTAACTTCATTGTAAAAGTGATGCCCACTTCTCTTTATAAAAGTGGGTCACTTCATAAAGCAACTTACACAATCACGTGGTCATTTGGTTATCGATTGTGCCTTTTTTAAAAATGGCATAACTCTAACATCGGAAGTCCGTTTTCGGTAACGTTTTTTTAAAACCGCACAACTTTTTGAGCTCCTTCCATCCAAATCATCAGTTTCAGTTTTTAAATCCACATTATCTGCATATTTAATATGTATTCTACAAGTACTGTCTTTCTTACAAGCAACAACTACTTCCAATGGAAATCTCATATGGAAGGTTTATTAAGAAGTAAAGGCTTGTACCAGATTACCTTGGGAAAGGAAAAAGAACCCACTGATGCTGATAAGAAATCCAAGTGGGATAATAGGAATGACAAAGCACGTGGACTAATCGAAATTTCCATCTCTCTTGATTTAAGGTACCACCTTCAAGATATTGATGACCCCAAAGAAGCTTGGAACACGATTGAATTTGTGTTTGGTAAACTCAATATTATTCGAGCACAACAATTAGAAAATGAAATACTGACCTTGAGTCCAAATGTTTTTTCTTGCCTTGGAGACTATCTATCTAGGTTTAAAACACTCAGAATTTTATGTGAAGAATGTAAGATAAAGATGGAGGAAGAGTGTTACATCTATCTTATTCTTTCTAAGCTAGGTAGTGCATATTCTGTGTTTGTATCTACCTTTTATGCCATGAGAGAGGCTCTAGGGGATGAAGCTTATGAAAAACCCACTCTTGAGTCCTTTTGTGCTTCTTTGATTCGAGAGGAAGATAAGCTTGTACAATTTGGAGTGATCAACACTGTAGGTCCCTCCAACAAAGCCTTAGTTTCCCAATAGAAAGATAAACCCAAGTATCCCAAGAAGCAACATCCTCGCTACAACAACAAACAACATAAGGGTCCCAAACCTTCTCAGACAACTTCAGCTCCTACTGGTGACAAAAGAGAAAAATATAAAAGCAAGAATACTAAAAAATATTGCAACTTTTGTGATAAAGATGGTCATGATGAGTCCAAATGTTTCAAGAAAATGGCAGCTTTAGAAGTAGCGATGAAGAAGCACAACATCAATATTGATTCTACTTCTTCTTCTCATGGACATGCACTTTATGCTTATGGTTTCTCCTTCAATTCAAATTCTACTACTACTTCTTCTTCTGATGAGTGGCTTATTAATTCAGGAGCATCTTATCATATGGCTAAGGATAAAGCCATATTTTCTTCTCTAAATGAATGTAACACCAAGAAAATATTTGTTGGTGATGATAGATCTCTTAGTGTTGTAGGATCTGGAACAATTCAAGTAGATGATGGTCATTTCAATGATGTATTATGTGTTCCAAGTCTTTCTTGTAACCTTCTATCAGTATATCAAATCACTCATTCAGGTGAAGGTAAAACCGTCGAGTTTTCACCTCACCAAGTTGTAATCAAGGATCTAAAAGATCCTAAG
>ML808091.1:117956-147381 GCA_009831015.1 Picea engelmannii | reverse complement strand
TATGTATTATCTTGTACTTGGAGTAATAAACTAAAATTTTAAAAGTAAGCATTTAAGGGTTGATTTTATTATTTTGTTTACAATAATGATTATTTGTTTTACCATTTTAAACAAATGTGTCATTTTAATACCCCAATTTTAGAATGGGTGCTACTGGTAGCAGTACTTTTCAATTTAGTGTTTGATTTTGAGGTTTTGATTTTAATGGTACCAACTGCTAAAAATACGATTTCAAATGATTTGAAATTATCTATAATTTTAACGTTTTGGAAAAAACATTTTTCTTATGTAACATAATTTTTTTATTTAGGTGCCGATTTTAAGGTTTTTTTGAGCTACTTTATGAGTTTTGAAGGCCATGTTTGAATAATGTTGCAATTTTGACCTCATTTGAAAAAGGGGTGCTACCGATAGCACCAGTTTTTGATTTGGGGGTTGATTTTCATGTTTTTTATGCAAAAATATGAGTTTTTTGGGCCAAGGTTCTCGTTTTGTGGTCACGATTCCTGTTAAGTTGGTAACTTTATTGTCATTGTTTTTTCAACATTGCAACACTATAAGTTGATATGAAACCTTGCCTCAATTTTACTTCTTGGTATGAAACCTTGAAACCTTAAGTTAATATGAGTTCTTTAGAAATTAAAGGATTGAAACACAAAATATCAAGCAAAATTACTACAAATTCAAGTGTTATTCAATGAGAATCACATATATGATATGAACTTACAAAGTTCATGTCAATTTCACACAAAGTGCAATTTGTGTTTTACATTTAAAAAATAAGTTTACATTTTCCTTGGTATGCAATTTATGGATAGGCACTTTTATTCCATGTATGAACATTGAAACCTTAGTGATTTGTTTTTCCCTAAGTCAAACCACACAAATATGGTGGCTTCTATGGTTAAATTTTTGATTAAAAAGTATGTTGTACAACATTCTTAAATAGATAGATAAGTCAAATCACACAAATATGGTGTCTTTTATGTTCAAATGTTTGATAAATGTGTATGTCTATGCAACATTCTAAAATAACTAGTATGAAGAAAGTGTACATTCTCAAATAGATAGTTAAGTCAAATCTCACAAATATATATGGTGTCTTTTATGTTCAAATGTTTGATACATGTGTATGTCTATGTAACATTTTAAAACAAGTGTTGCATGGTAGCGTAGTCCCTGTTGGGTTGAATTGGGAATGAATGCACAAGGATGGGGAAAAAGTAGCAGAGACAGATGGAAACTGCAGCAAAGACGTGGCAAGACACATGAAGCACAGGTGGTATCCATGCAGGAAATGACACGTGGATTCTAGAGCCCCATTTAGATTTTGAAGCTATATAATCCATCTTGCTATGTTTGAAATTTTCGTTTTTACCAGTAGTGTGACTTGCTATGTTCAAAATTTCCATTCCTACCTTGCATGTTTTATCTCTTCAATGTATTTATGAAATTCATTCATAATGATTTACATATACTTACAACTGGTTAGAGTTAAGTACAATTTTCATAGATCATCTGGCTTGTGTGTCTCTATATGTGCCAGGACAAATAAAGTTATATGCATAGCAGGAGAAAAAGATATGCATGAGAAAAAGATAAACCACATAAGACACATATAAAGTTACATTCAAATTAAATAAACACAATTTCTTGACATTGAACATAGTTGAAGATAAAAATTTCAGAGCACATAAATTTAGATTGGAAATTTAAATGCGTTTTTCATATAGACTGGGATTGTGGCTCCTGTGGATCATAAGAGAAATATGTACAAGAAATAAGATTGTGGAAAGAAGAAGTGGGCGACGATAGAGAGCAATACCTAGAAATAAAAAGTGGAAGGTATCTGTATTTGGCTAGACATTTCTATTTAAAAAGGTGGAATAACTGGATTGATAAACAAAGCAGGATGTGATCAGTACAGACTTACAGTGATGATACATATCACCCCTTTTTCTATTTGCTTGCTGATGCCTTTTTATTTTTGTCGTCGACGACTACTGGAATTGTTTCAACTGTCTGTTTCCTTTTGTCGTCGACCTGCTCCATTGCCTTTTGGACCCATTCTTCAATGTAGCTTCTCAAGGGAGCCATGTTGATCTCATTCCGGATTTTTATGTTGAAAAGTTCATTTTCTAATTCCCTTATATTGATAGAAAGATTACGCAGAGCCTCATCAATTTCTTCATTTTGTATCGAATAGTCGACTAGCCAGTTGTTCACGTCATCTTCACCATATTCAAGGATGCTGTAAAATTTTTCTAAAGACAACCCCTTAAAAATATCAACTTGTTTATAGAAGGCTTGCTTAGTTAAGGGCAAGGATTTGATGATTAAGTTGGGGTCTTGGACCTCGTTGGTCCTTCTGGCTAAGTCTATTTCGGTCAGTGTTCTAAATAATTTTTCTTTCTTTGATATGTATTGTTCACATGATTGGACAATGAGATGCAGGTTCTTCACTTTCTCTTTCCAGCATGCATTTAATTGAGTGATCCGGTTTTTGGAGGGAATATCTTCTTGTCTTCTTCTCGTTTTTGTCATGTTGTTGACATGGGCGCCAAAAGGGATGTGCGTGTCTAAATAGAAACGTTCTTCATTTTTTAAATCTTCCTACAAATGTTCGTACAAACTATTTCCCTTGTTCTAAGGGAAGCCATACTTTGTGATGTTTCCCAAGCCTCAGTAATCAGTTCCATTCTTTTCTTGATATTCTTCTCCACATATCCTCTACATGATGCAAGGAGGCTGGAGGATCCTTTTAACTTGGTTGCAGGGGTGGCAAGTGTTAGTATCTAACCTTGTTTTTGATTGAGTGAGTATCCCTAGTCCCTGTCCTCTCCTTTTCACAATTTTCTATCAAAAACTCTATTTTTACCTCTTGGTTTGGAAGATTATTTTTCAATTTTTATTGCATTTTTAAATGATTTTTAATGTTTTTAAAGATTAGGATTCAATATGATAATATCTTGTCACATCACTTGTCATTTCATTATTTTAATTTTCAAATTTTGCCAAGCCAGAAAAAGCGCTATTCCCACAGCGTCGAGAATAATCATGGTTTTTCATGCGCCATCCTGCCCAGATCGTGTCTTAAATTTTCAAATCATGATTAGAAGATATGCCTACTTCTTTATGATCTATTTTGGGTTGCTATTTTTTTTATAACAACTTTGTATGAGGGATTGAGTTGTACCTACCATACATGCATCAAATCAAACTTGTTTGAATATCATTAACAGAACCATCACCTTCTATTTTAGTGTGTCGACTATTTTGTGCATAGATCAAATTGAAGGAAGAAGTGATTCTTAGTTCTTAACAGCCCACAGAAACTGCGAATTCAAGTCACCAATCCTCGCAGATCTTTTTACAGGACCATATCAACAACATGGCACCAAAGAAGAGTGACCAAATTATCAGACTGGAACCTGAGGGCATGAAATTACTCGAAGAATACCCTCAAATGGTGCAGAGGTTTAAAGATGTGGGTTGGTTTGACTTTTTCACAACCTTCTAGAGGCACGATGAACATATTTCAATGGTTTTCGCACAGGATTTTGATGGCTTTGAAGCTATAGTTGGAAAATTACTGATGCTGGTGACTGGACATTCAATTTCTAAAGCCTGTAGATTCCCAATTGGTGGGGAAAGGTGGTGGAATAAGGAGAACGTGGTTATGGAATTTGTGAATCAATTTTTAATCCCAGAAAAACAAAACCCTAAATGGAAAAAGGGAATACCGCATAACTGGGTAAATAAGGAATGACATACCGCTTTGCTGATCATCCACAATTATATCACGTGTGAGGGAAGGTTTTCATTGGTTTATCTTTACCATATCAGACTGCTAATTCACATTAATGGTGATTATCCTCTTAATTTACCCTACTTTCTACTTAAGAGTTTATCTAAAACGTCCAAGAGAGTGCAGTCTCATTCTACTACAGCTAAAGGTAGTCTCTTTCACTAGGGTTTAATTAAGACACTGGTAATATCCTCTTTAAACGAAGCCCAGAGACCTTGGGATTGGCTAATCCAGTCTTTAAGAAATTATTTACAGTCAGCTAAATCAAAAAATGTCAAAAGGAATAAATCATCCCAACAGAAATAGACTGGTAAAGCCACCGAGTTCCTAATTAAAGAAGAATCACTTGCAACAAGAGTAACTTCGGCTAGCCAGAGGAAGTTGCAAACTCAACAAACCATTGGATATTTTCTTGCAGGTAAAGAGCATGAGGAAGCTACCACTATTCGAGGTAAGAAATTTAAACCAGATGAATATATTGACATATTTATTAATCCAGAGATAAATATGGAAATTGATGAGGATGAGGATTATACCTGTTTTAGTCTTTATCCTCAAGAGAGGTTTCAGAACAACTGGAAATGAATTCGTTGAAACCAAAAGATTTTTTTGTTGGGATCATTCCCCTTAAACGTCTCTTGGTTTTTACACAACTATCACATTTTAATAGATTCAAATTTATCTTTAAGGTTTTTCAGAGATTTCAGAATAAATAATCTCCTGTTTTAGTCACTAATTTTGGGCGAGGTTGCAGAACAGCTGGAGATGAATTTTTGGAAACCAAAAGAGGTTGTTTTTGGGAACTACACCCTTCAAAAAAACCTCTCTCGGGTTTTACACAGATATCACCATTTGGGAGATAAGAACAGATTGTTGGACCCTATTTTTCAGTAATTTGGCAGATTTATTTTCTTAAAAAATCTCATGGGCAACAGTTGACAAGCCACCTTATCAATTCGACTTGGAGATCATATCTAATCTTCTCCTTGATTATTTGAAACAAGAAAATAAATATATATGAGGAGGTTTCAGCTCCATTTCTTTTGTATCTTGATAATTATGTATTGTTTCTATACAAACTCTGTAGAAAGAGAACTTTGGGTGATTAGTTGGGCATTCAAGGACTTTTTTCGTAAAATTCCACTGTAAGACAATTTATATTCCATATTGATACTAAATGGAAAAGGCATGTTTATGGTTAGATTCTATGTCATATATTATTCTATTTATTTTCTTACTTGAAGTCATTTATTCTATTGCAATGCATTTGATTTCTTGATCTTAAGTAACACAATGAAAACTTTGTTGTTTTTGTTTATTATTAAGTTTCCCTTCAAGTACATGTTCTTGTTTCTCAATGATATTTTGAAATAGGAAATCTATATGGGGTTGACAAATTGAATACTCTCATATATTTCCTTCTTTATTTACCTTATTTTTTGATCTATTGATGTGACTACCATTTACTAAACCAGTGGGATGTTTTCTTGTTTTACATTTGAGTTATGTGTTTAGTTTGAATCCTTGAACCAACTTTCAACCATTTTCTAAAAACCTATTCAGAAAACCCTTAAAAATACCATTGCAATAACCTGATGATGCCCTAGCTTTCCCTCTCACAGTCAAGTGCAAATTTAGGGACTAACATCTTTTGGCGTCGTTGCCGGGGACGGAGGAACGAAGAATTTATCCTTAGGAGAACGACAATGATCAATTATAGCTCTTGATGGTGAATAAGAGTTGGACATTTTTTCTGACTGTATCATTCACCTAGAGACTCCATGAAGGAAGACTCCATTGGCAACTCCACTGATCCGATATGTCAAAGGCTATGGAAGCCATTTTGGCTTGTAGGTTTTCTCCATTTTATTTCTTCGGTATTACTGGCTTTCCAAATGTTGTGCCTACTATGGATGAATGGGGAGACTACCTTCTGAGTTATAGAGGAGATGATCACGATCATCCTGCACAACACTTGAATGATTTTCATCAATACATGGATCAACTTGATATTCATCATGAAGATGTATTGCTTAAGATGTTTATGTACTCCTTGGAAGGAGAGGTGAGACAATGGTACCGATCTCTTCCTGTTTCTAGTGTTTCATCATTAAATGATTTCCATTATGCTTTTCATTCATTTTGTAAGAGGACTTATCCTGCCAAATTCCTCTTGAATGATTTTTGTGAGCAATTTAAACCTCTTAGAATTTTTTTTTCAGCAGGGCTTTAGTGATGAGATTAGTGAGGATATTTTTGAATGTTCTCATAATGCTCCTCACAATTTTGATGGTCATTCGAATGGGTCTATTCATGAAGAATTTGCTAATGGAAATATTTGTGAAGGCCTGTATTTTAGTGAGGAAAATCTTGAAGATTATATTAATGATGAACATTTTTTTTTTTATCATTGCTAGTTGAAATCAATCAAAAGTCTCCATCCTTTCATGATGAAGAAGATTTGATCATTCATGAAACTTTCTCTCATTCTTCTTTTCAAGGAGAAGTTTTTCAAGATGTTGTTGATGATAGTGTCATGGATAGTATGACAACAAATTTATTGGATTGTCATAATGGAATTTTTGTTCCAAAAGACCAGGTTGTTCATTTGTGTTCTTTCTTTGAAGAGCATAATGAAACAAAATTTTGTGAATTTCAAAATTCAAAATATTTTTTATAGTCAACCTGTATATGATGAATATGAAAATGGAGAAGAGCAGAATTTCACATTAGCATTCATTGACTGTGCAATAGTGAGTCTGTTTTTGATAAGTATGAATCTGATGTTGGAGAAATAGATGAAGGAAATCAACCTACCCAAGATGTTGTTGTTCACTGTAATAAAACAAGTGATGTTCATGTGTTGTTTCAAGGAAATCAAGTGGATTATGGTCTCCCAAATACAACAAAAATTGCAGGGGAGTAGTTTGGGTTTTTTCATCAGCTGGAATTTTGTCATATTATGTATGATCCAGTAGCCATCTACATGGAGTCAGTGTTTCCATAGGTTCAAAATTTTGCAGCATTCAGAATTAAAGCAAATTGCAGCTATATGTACAGGCTACCCATTCATTTTTTACCGCAAACATCTCAGTTTTTATACATTTTCTTATTTACTTCCAAGGAAGAAGAACATATTGTCATTCAAATTCTTTCATGGCTGCATTGGAAGTTTGATGTGACCTGATAAAGGAATTGATTGGTTAGTTGTGTAGGATTTGTACATAAATAAGATTTATTTTTGAGCATGTTAGTTTCAGTTTGAAGATCAATTTACAATATGAGAGTAGTGTCAAGTTTTCAGTATGCAAGAATAAAGACTCCATAGCCCATTGGAAAGACTACTTGCAGTTTTGTGGTTGTTATTTTTGAGCTCAAATAAAGACTCCATATACCCAATGAAATTATTTCTTTACAGTTTGTGGTTTTCAATAAAGGATGTCAGAACAGGGAAATAAAGAGAATTAGAAGGATATGAAGGCATTGTTCAATAGTTCTTAAAGCTTCATTATGAAACTTTACCCCTAGAAGGAGCCAATGTTAGTCTCTAACCTTGTTTTTGATTGAGTGAGTATCCCTAGTCCCTGCCCTCTCCTTTTTTATGATTTTCTATCAAAAACTCTATTTTTACCTCTTGGTTTGGAAGATTATTTTTCAATTTTTATTGCAATTTTAAATGATTTTTAGTGTTTTTAAATATTAGGATTCGATATGATAATATTTTGTCACATCACTTGTCGTTTCATTATTTGAATTTTCAAATTTTGCCAAGTCATAAAAAATGTTACAGGAATAGCGTTATTCCCGCAGCGTCGGGAATAATCATGGTTTTGTATGTGCCATCCTGCCCAGATCGTGTCCCAACTTTTCAAATCATGATTAAAACATCTGCCTACTTCTTTATGATCTATTTCAGGTTGCTATTTTTTTTATAACAACTACATATGAAGACTTGAGTTGTACCTTCCATACCTGCATCAAATCAAACATGTTTGAATATCACTAATAGAACCATCACCTTCTATTTTAGTGTGTTGACTATTTTGTGCATAGATCAAATTGAAGGAAGAAGTGATTCTTAGTTCTTAACAACCCATGGGAAATAAGAATTCAAATCACCAATTCTTGCAGATCTGTTTACAAGACCATATCAGCATCATGGCACCAAAGAAGAGAGGAAAGATTATCAGTCTGGAACCTGAGGGCACAAAATTACTCGAAGCATACCCTCAAATGGCATAGAGGTTTAAATATGTGGGTTGGTTTTCCTTTTTCACAACCCTCCAGGGGCATGATGAACATATTTCAATAGTTTTCGCACATAATTTTGATGGATTTGAAGCTATAGTTGGAAAATTACTGATGCTGGTGACTGAACATTCAATTGCTAAATCCTGTAGATTTCTAGTTGGTGGGGAAATGTGGTGGAAGAAGGAGAATGTGGTTATGGAATTTCTAAATGAATTTTTAATCCCAGAAAAACAAAATCCTAACTGGAAAAAGGGAATACCACATAGCTGGGTAAAGAAGGAATTGCATACCGCTTTGCTGATCATCCACATGCATATCAAGTGTGAGGGCAGGTTTTCATTGGTTTATATTTACCATATCATATTGCTAATTCACATTAATGATGATTATCCTCTTAATTTACCCTACTTCTACTTAAGAGTTTATCTAAAATGTCCAAGAGAGGGCAGTCTCATCCCGCTACAACTAAAGGTAGTCTCTTTCACTAGGGTTTAATTAAGAAACTGGCAATATCCTCTTTAAAAGAAGTCTAGAGACCCTGGGATTGGCTAATCCAATCTTTAATAAATGATTTACAGACAGCTAAATCAAAAAATTCCAAAAGGAATGAATCAGCCCAACAAAAATAGGCTGGTAAATCCATTGAGTTCCTAATTAAAGAAGAATCACCTGCAGCAAGGGTAACTCGGTCCAGGAAAAGGAAGTTGCAAACTCAACAAACCATTGGACATTTTCCTGTAGGTAAAGAGCATGAGGAAGCTACCACTAGCTGAGGTAAGAAATTTAAACCAGATGAAGATATTGACATATTTATTAATCCAGAGATAAATATGGAAATTGATAAGGATGAGGATTATACTATGAACCCAGTTCAATCCCCAGTCAAGCAGAAACACAAATCTACAAGTAAGAAAAATGAAAAAGGAAAAAACATAGAGCAACAAACTGACACATGTGCCTAAGTTCCCTAGGAGAATCTCATAATTATATAGGATAATTCAGAAGATTCCAAGACAACATCGAAAAAACAGGTAGTGACACCTTTTTTGCACAGGACTGAGAAAGAATCTGAAAACTTGAGGAAGAGACAAGAAAAGAGAAAACATGTTGCTCAATACTCCAGGAGACCTGTGACAAGAGAAACCACAAAATCAAATTCAATATCTAAATCTATGTTTAAAGGTACAGATGTAGTTTATGATGACAAAGATGATCTTTTTGCACAACCCGAAAAGCTACAGGAAATACTCTGTTTTTTACCTGTTTTAGTCTTTATCCTCAAGAGAGGTTTCAAAACAACTGGAGATGAATTTGTTGAACCAAAAGATTTTTTTGTTGGGAAAATTCCCCTTCACAAAAACCTCTATCTGTTTTTACACAACTATCACATTTTATAAGATTCAAATTTATCTTTGAGGCCTATTGTTCCGAGATTTCACAATAAATAATTTCCTGTTTTAGTCAGTAATTTTGGGAGAGGTTGCAGAACATATGGAGATGAATTTTTGGAAACCAAAAGATTTTTTTATTGGGAACATGCCCCTTAACAAAAAAACTCTCTCCGTTTTTACATATCTATCACATTTTAAGATATTCAAATTTATCTTTGAGGCCTATTTTTCAGATATTTCACAATAAATAATTTCCTGTTTTAGTCTCTAATTTTGGGCGAGGTTTCAGAATAGCTGGAGATGAATTTTTGAAAAAAAAAGAGTTTTTTGTTGGGAACATGCCCCTTCACAATAAACTCTCTCGGTTGTTACACAACTATCACATTTTGGGAGATACGAAGAGATTGTTGGACCCTATTTTTCAGTAATTTGCCAGATTTATTTTCCTAAAACATCTCATGGACAACAATTGACAAGCCACCTCATCAATTCAACCTTGAGATCAGATTTGATATTCTATTTGATTATTTGAAACAAGAAACTAAATATAGATGAGGAGGTTTTCAGATCCATTTCTTTTGGATCTTGATAATTATGTATTGTTTCTATATAGACTTTGTAGAAGGAGAACTTTGGGTGATTAATGTACTTGACACCTACAAGGTCATTTCCAAGACTGTACCTTACCTTATAATCCCATGATTTATCCATCGATTCAAAAAACTATTCTCACTAGTCCTAAAATTGCATTCAACTCAATAGAAAGGATAAATGTTGGCCTCAGGTACTCAATTTACTGATTCATTTATCTCCCATTCGCTGGATCTGACATGAAACTGAGAATAAAGTTTTACCTTGCTTAGGAATGTACATAATTTACCCTTTAGGAGTTATTGAATGTCTGTTCTTTTATGTTTTTGGAAACGATTAAGGGTTATGTAATAAGCCATTTCTGCAATGGAGTCTGATCCAAATTGAATCCTTCCAAGAAGGTTAATTCAAAAACCACCTTTCAAAAAAAAATGTAAATATTTGAAATTACTTGTCATTGTCATTTATAAGGATAAACAATATCATAAAATGTTAAAAAAAGGGTCATATTTTCAATAACCCATCAATGTCCTCACTTCCAATGCTTGGTGGTTGGTTAATGAGCATTGGTTAATCACATAATACTTGACTTTGGCCTCTAAAGGATAGAATCATCCCTATTCAAATTGGCTCTTATCTATTCCATGTATGGAGCTCTTTTCATGGTGTATCCTTCCACAACATTAAATCCATCACATATCTCACACCTAGATAAAAATCCTACCACCTTAGTGGTGTATGCACAATTTTATGTGTCGTTTGATGAAATCTTCCCAAAGAAGCTTAGACACCTTGTCTTTGTGAATTGTCACTCTAACTCATGTGTTATGACCATTGTTGTCAATATGAGAATTTACATGGCATTTAGTTTACATATTTCATATTTTTGAATTCCATACTTTCCATAATGCCATTTTCTTTGTTATTTTTACCTCTGACACTTGCTATAATTCCATTTCTTTTGTTATCTTGGCCTCCACTTTTGGCTCTGTAAAAAAACAAAACAATTAGTCATAGGTTATGGATGTAAATTGTAATGACATTGAGAGATTATTAGTAAGATTAACTACACATAAGTTGCTAAATTTCAATTTTTAAGGGCAAACAATAGACATTGAGAAAACTTAGGAAATAAGGTCATCTCTCATTTTCCAGGTTCACATATTCCATCTCACTAATGGTAGCAAACATGTTGATCTATAGTTATTTTATTGTATACATAGTGTTAGTTGTTTACCTGTTAAATCCATGGCATGATTATAGCTTTGGTATCTAATATTATTATTAATTCAGCACATTGGTGGGCCTCTCAACCACTAAGTATGTAATTCATGGCATCCCCACTAACAGAATAAATAATTGGAACAAAACACATAACTAAGAATTGAATGTATATCTCTCAACAATCCAACAATCTTGTATAAGTTTGGTCAAGGTCACCATAAAGATAGTGAATTGTTTTTCTTTGTTTCACATAAAACTATTTAATGACTATGTTTGGGATTAAAAACTCTATTAAGCTTAGTGAAATTTTCACTTGTATGTTCTTGATTAAGTTTAGATATGAACTTGCACACAATGAACATTGTCAACATCACAAAACCTAGAATTGGAATTACAACAATGAGAATTGTGATTTTGTTCATTCAATTTATAGCATCATCAAATCCTCACTCCTTTGTTCTCCAAAATGAGCATTCCCCTTTTCCCAATTCCATGCATATTTATCTATCACACTCTTTGACTTTCTTCTTCTTGTTTCTAGCAACATTGACATTAGTGTGATAATAATTTGCAAATATTTTGAGAATGCCCCATAGCTCTCTTCCCCCCTGCCTCATCCAAGCTCAAGATCAAGGAGACATAGCTTTTGTAACTTTAATGCTTGGAACAATATTTTTGAAGCTAGGCGGGATTCTTAAAAACGTTAGGGAGAAGGTAACATAGTTTTTATTACTATCAAACTTATGCATTAGGGATTATGCTCTAACATCCCACTCTTTCATGCATTTTCGCATGGTTTGAGAGATACATTGAACAATCAATATCCTAAATAAAAATAACATACTTGGTCATCTTAATGAGTAATTTCCTTTAGTTTCATGTTTCTATGGATCTTGGGAAGCTCCAAATCATTAACAACTTAACCTAAATAATAACCAAAGGATGTAGTCATGATATATTGTCATGTTCCTAGAGGCCTATAACACAAGTAGGGTCTCTTTGTTGCCTTTATAGTAGTTTGATAAAATTACCACTCTTCAACAGAGACCTCAAGATGTACTGCAATTTCTTCTTTTCTAATGAGATCTAGAATGAACACGACTCCCGCGGTTAAGAAAGTTTGGGGTATGTTCAAAATATGAATATAAGATGCACTACCCATGCATCATATGGATACATATATTACATCCTCTCTTAAATGGGTGTTCACAAAAATGTTTGATTATGTGATTGTGTCTAAAGTTTTATATTGTCATTTTTAACACTTTGAAATTCCTCCAAAGAAAACATGGCTCAATGGTTACAAATTATTATTATTATTAGTGAATATATAACCCATTAAAAAGGTTGTATTTGAAATTACAAAGTATGTTTATTATTATTATTTTATTGAAATTTCAACTTATCTATCTCGTTGTTCATTAAATTTTAACATTTTACGTAATAAGAAGGATAATATTTTATTTATAATATTTTTTTTGAAGTGTGTACACGGTTTACTCTTTTCAATTGAAGTACAACTACTTTTTCAAATTTTCATCATGGAAGGGTTGAATGAATATATACCCTTCAACTTGAAATTAGGAGTATCCCTTCAAATTTAGTCACCGATTGGACTTATTGTTTTATGTAGTTTCAATTGAAATGTCCATTTTTTAGGAATTGGATTGTTATTTTGATAGGGATGCAGGTGTTGGGGTCTTAATTTATTTATAAGACATGTGGGTATTGTGTTCTTATTGGATTTTGTAGGTGTGGATTGATAAACTTAAGTAGTTTCTAGTTGGGTTTGTCTAAGGCTTGAATAATTTGACAATTAAAATCCATGCTATGGAAACCCACTCTGGGAAAATGTGTTTAACCATGTTCTAAATAATATTTGAATGCAAAATTACTATTGGGTTTTGTTGTTCTCATCACTAGCTTCTCATCTTCCAAGTGTTTAGGTTCCTTGAGCATCTTTTTCTGGGGATAATACCCATTAATTGGGTGCAAATTTAAGCCCTTGCCATAAAATGCTTTAGGGGTTGAAGGATTTGGGTTGGGAGAATGTTTAAATCTTTTTAGTCTCCATCCTCTTCTATAGATTATGATGTATTGGACAAGGTAGTTGATAGGATTCCTTTCGTTTTGAGTTTTATTGGATCATTCTAGGACAAATTTGTGCATCAATACCTAGCCTAGAAAAACCCATGCGAGTACTTAAAGGATGTTTGTCACATTAAGAGGTACTGGGTTTCAATTTGGTTGAGGTAGTGGAAATGAATCTTCGTTAGTCTCTAGTAAGGTGGTGGAAGAATGGAGGATATGAGATGTGCACTCAAAGATGCACTTACATTGAAAAATAAATGCGTTTGACTGAAATTGAACTTCAAGACCCTCACAAGTATGATGGAAATAGACTTGTAAACAATTTTATTGATGAGATGTAGGAGAGAGTTCTAAAAGAACTAAGAAAAAGGAGGACAAGGTCAAGGTTCAATTGATTTAAAACCCAATAGGAGGCAGCCTTGACACTACTATATATTTCATTGTTGGGTTTTTAGTTAAGGGTAAAGGCAAGGTTTAGTTGATCTAAAACCCAATAGGAGAGGCCAACCTGTAAGATCTTGTGGAATGTAGCTTTACAACTTCACTATATTGGGTTAGAGTGTGAGCTCTGCCAAAATTTGGAAACTGTGGGCATGATCTTTGAAGTGAGAATGGTATGGAAAGACTTAGGGATGTCCATTTGAAGCAAGCGTTTGTTGATCTAGACAAGGATCCAAAAAATTGAAGAAAATTTATGAATTCTTTGAGAAACTATGTCTAGCATATAGATAGTAAGGTTGTAATGAACCAAATGCTTAAGATATCATCATAGAAAATAAGTACACACCATGTATAGAAATGTGAGAGTGGAGCACAAATCCAATACATATAAGAGATATGAGTTACAAAATAACTCTTTAAAGAATAGGATAACCTCCTCCACATAACCAAATACATTTATACCTCACAATTCACTTGTCCTCAATAATGAATACATGATCTATATATATACCTATCCACACCTACACTTGGGGCCCCTTTACTATTAGGATGAACCTATTACATATACGTTTACACATTACATGTACATTTATTCCTATATATGACCCCCCTTGGGGTCATATCATATATGTTTAGCCCTATATATGCCCCCCTTGAGTCACAACATAGTACCCTCCTTCAAAAATTTGTGTCCTTGAAGGTTTACAATTAAAGGTTTCACAAGTGATGAAACCAAGTAATATGATTTTCTTACGTTCCCGCTTTCTTATTTCCATTGATGATGATCCATCCATCCAAAATAAATTCTTTTTAGTCGTAATCCTTGGTGGCTATTTGTTGCATAATTTTCTTTCACATGATTCCATGTATTCTTGTTGAAGCTTCTCCAATTTGCAGTAGATGTTGGTCTATGATAATATATTGTTGAATAATGGTTTTGTGATGTCTTATTCCATGAATATTGACAAGTATTCCATCTTCTTCCCTTATAATTTTGATATTGAACTTCTTATCTTTCTTGAAATCTTTCTTGGTAACGAGGGTGTCGATTGTTAGAATATGAAAGATGTGTGCTTGTTTTACCATTGACAATACCCTTGTCACCCAACCATAGGCCGAAGCCACCCTTTGAGCACCTTAACCTTGACAAAGAATCACTTCGCAAGCAAACCCTAGGCTATATAGCCAAACAAAGGGTAGCAAACCTTTCCCCAAGGATAGAACATCAACAAAGGATGATCAGATGTTCCAAACCCTAGCCAAGAGATAGTCCAAGCCAAAACGTAATTGCTAGTTGCAGCAGCTGCACCAACAACTCTCCTCCAAACCTGTGCACAAGACTGCAACTACACTGCGTAGAACTGGCTCTCTGCAACTGCTGAGATGTGTCAAATGAGAGACTAGTGCCCTGTATTTATAGTGGTTCTGGTAGACTTACTGGGGCCGACTTCTCCTTCTGGGTACCTGTCTTTTTAGTATATTATTATTATTTCTGGCTGACTTCTTCTCTTGGAGGCTAATAACCTAATATAAATTATCTTCTTGAGCCAACAAGTTTTCTAGGGTTATTAGCCAACTTATTAGGGTTTCTTTTTTCTTCCCGGAGTATTCTATTCTCATCAGGTTCACACGTGGAGGTAAATACCTCCCGCAACTACCATAATATCAACACTCCCTCCTAGCTAGGGAGGTATTATAGGTAATGGTCTTGAGCACAAAAACATACCATTCACCTAGTAGCATCAACATAGTTGTATAAACTAGATCATGAGCACCATCATCATCATCAGTGTCATCAACTGCATCATCTCTCGAAACCATACTCTATCTGAGTAATTAGACATGATGCTCACTCCATAGAGTGATACAAGACCCATTCTTCTAATCTAGAAGAGTAAATGCTCTGAACCATTTTCTATCTGGAAAATCTCTGTTCATCATTAATCTGGCTGATGATTATCTCCAATAAACTGTTGATAGTCTTCAAGGCAATAAAAATAAAAATAGAATACAACTGTGTCTATCCATAGTAGTACATAACTACAATCTAGTGGTACACTACCACACCAAGTAACACACAATTACTTGATCAACAACATATAGTCACAAATAGTGGAACATATCCACCACAATAGTATACATCTACTGTCTTCATAACAATCATCTGATAGCAACCTGCACATAAACAATATTATGATATAAACTGAATCATCTGGGCCAATCTTTCACTCACATTTGTGAGATCTGAAAGAATATCTGCCCTTAGATTAGAACAATGAGATATCTGGACTATTCTTCTCAAGCAAGGAAGAATAACTATCCTGTCTTTTGAACCTGGACCATTCCCTACCCTGGGCCATTCTTCCTACACTAATCAAAGTGCACTCTGGAGAGAATGTATAAACCCTAAGGAATGTATGTCCTTGATTGTTGAGCCTAGACCATTCCCCACCCTAGACCATTCCTCCTAAACTAATCAAAGTGCACCCTAGAAAGAATGTATAAAACCTATGGAATGACTGTCTGGACTATTTCCTTTGTTAACCACAAGAGGAAAAGATTGTCCTGCATCAACCTCCAAAACATACCATTCCTCATGTTAACCACAATGAGAAATCATTGTCCAGTGAGGCGGGCCAGTATTCTTGATTAACCCTCAAGAAGAGAGACCACCCTAGACCAATCCTCATGTTAACCACAATGGGAAGTTGCTTTCTATGATACATCAACAATCTGGACTGTTTCCCATGTTAACCACAATGGGAAATTGCTGTCCGTCAGAAATCTCAATCCACTTTCCGAACAGGAAAGCATCTATCCAAGATGGACTATTTTTCAATGAATGTCTTCAATAATATTTTCAGTTCTCCCTCCCAACTTGGGATTCATCTCTTCCTTTTTCAATAAGGAAGTCGTTTCCACGAGCTCTAACTTGAGTACGCAAACTCTTTCATCTTGGATAGAAGCTTTACCAAAATTTCTACTTATCTTCTCATCTATGGAGATATGTATTGGAGAGCCACTTTCTCCTTTCTGGACTTTCATCACGGATAATGTAATGCTTGGTTTTAAATGTACTTTAGTCTGGAACACTGATTTTCTATGAAGGCTTCATGTAGCTCTGAACAATAGAGTATATCATTGTTGGAAAACTGAAACATATCCATGTGACACTTCTTCTGTCATCATGAGATCTGATCTACTCAGTAATCATCTTGATGTTATAGGAAATCTTCACCATGCTTCTGCTGTGCACTGGAGGTTCTCCACCAAGTTATGTTCTTCTATCTGCATACAAGGGTCTCTTTCTAGTATGCCTCAAAGTCTTGAGATTGCTCTTCATACACTCTTTATTCAATTTCTCTGGAGAACATTCTTTGCATTCATCTGATGTAGAACTCCAACTCATGGATGTTGTGGATGATATAATGACTCATGTAGAGATATGTCTGGTTTACCGGAACAAGTAATCATCATAGTCTTCTCTCTCCATTTGGGAGAACCTCTAGTTCTAGATCTCACAATGCTTTCATTCATAAGTCTTCCATGCACTGTTCTTCATAACAAATTTTAGTTCCTCTATTTGATTGCTTTTAGTGAGTTCATATCAGACTGGTAATTTTTTGATTCTTGATACAATGAATGGTTGTTCTAGCTTCTCTTTCTTTCTTGGAGTCTTCATGTTCTTATTCATGTTTTTCTTTAGATTCTTGGGTCCATGGAGTTTCTTATAGATTCCATCATAGGATCACGGATGTGGATGGACAACCAGGGATACTTTAAGTCTTCTCTTTGAAGAATATGTACTGACTTTCATGGCTGCTATCATGGATATATACTTCGTCATCTTCAATGGATCATAGGATTAACTCCCTCCAAATCCTTGCTTCATGTATGAGTGCATATAATCGGCTCCCTCCGTCTAATAGAGTCCACACTTCCATATGCATCCTTATTGTCTTCTGCAATATATAATTGGCTCTCTTGTCTAACAGAGTCCATGCTTCCATCTTGTTGTCTTCTACAAAACATCATAAGTCTTTTTCCAATTTCCTCTCGATTGCTGACTTCTTTCTGTCTTTGCTTCTTCTAAGTCTCTTCATGATTGATTCGACTTATCTTGCAATAACTTCCACATGATTTTCATTTCATCCTTTCATGTGTATTATCTAATGATATCCATTCTTATCTTGTTGTTCTTCCATAGGTATAGTTCTTCTTGGAACACATTATCTTCCAAGAGATAGATACACAAGATATGTACATAGATTATGCAAAACAAGATATGTACAAGAAATAAGAAGAGTTTTGTTACCTTTAGAACAAGAAGTCTCTTCCATCCTTCTTAGTCTTGTTTGTAGGTTCCTTTTCTTCGACAATTGATGCTTCATGTTTCTCCTTCCTTTTCTTTAGCTCGGGACAATGAATCTTGTAGTGACCATACTTTTGAAAATTGAAGCATTGTACTTCTGAAATGTCTTTCTCTTGATTTGGATTCCTCCTTGAACCAAAATTCCTTTTGTTCCTGAAGTTATTGAATCTTGCTGTGAAGGCTTGGTCATCGTACTTCTTTTGGGGTTTCTATTTTTCACCAATCCTTGATTCTTCTTGAGCACAACAAGTCCAAAGTTATTCAAATGTCAGATACTCCTTTCTTGTGTTCATGCTTGCGGCAAATTCATCCCACGTCTTGGGAATACCATTGAGTACTATGTTTACCAAATCCTTCTCTGAGGTGATCTGTTCAATAGCTTGTAGTTGATCTATTAACTAAGAGATTCTCATAAAGTATGATGTTATACTGTCGTCATCATTCATCTTCATGTCACAGAGCTCATTCTTCAGACTCATTACTTGTCCAATGTTTCTGACTGAGAAGAGATTTGTTAGGACATCGTACATCTTCTTTGATGAGTCAATATGGGAGATATAGGGTATCAAGTGGTCTTTTATATATTCCACTATGATACTCATAACATTGATATTACTGTCTTTGAACATCTCCATGGCTGCAACATTCTGCGGTTCCTTCTCTTTTCCTTATTCAAACTCTGGCTTCACTATCTTTCCTTTCACGATATCCAACACTTTATTCTTGGCAAGGATGAGGTCAATTCTTGTATTCCATGATATGAAGTTAGAATATCCATCTAACTTATTCTCTGACTTCATAGAGTAAGTCATGGCTACTTGACTTGGTCAACCCTAGATTTGACCAAAAATTCAAACTTCACGTCTTAGCTTTCTGAGAGTACCAGGAGATGTGCTAGGCTAGGGCACACTGATCTATCTGGAGATTAGGTCAATCCATTCACTTAAGGTGCCTCAATAAGAGGATTAGGGTTTCTGCAACTGCACCTGCTAGTAACCCTAGCTGCAGTGTCTTGGAAGCTGCTCCTGCTAGTAACCCTAGTGACAGTTCCTCAACGAGCTCAATATCCTAGCGGCTATGCTTCCTTCCAACGTTTAGACTGAATGAAGGAGGTGTGGGCCCATAACCTGTTAGACTATGAAATATGTGTGCTCATTTTACCATTGACAATACCCTTGTCACCCAACCATAGGCCGAAGCCACCCTCCGAGCACCTTAACCTTGACAGAGAATCACTCCGGAAGAAAACCCTAGACTAGATAGCCAAACAAAGGGTAGCACACCTTTCCCCAAGGATAGTGCATCAACAAAGGATGATCAGATGTTCCAAACATTAGCCAAAAGATAGTCCAAGCCAAAACATAATTGCTAGTTGTAGCAACTGCACCAACAGATCTCCTCCAAACTTGCGCACAAGACTGCAACTGCATTGCATAGAACTAGCTCTCTGCAAATGCTGAGATGTGTCAATTGAGAGACTGGCGCCCTGTATTTATAGTGGTTATGGCAGACTTACTGGGGATGACTTCTCCTTCTAGGTACCTGTTTGTTCAGTATATTATTATTATTTCTGGCCGACTTCTTCTCTTGGAGGCTAATAACCTAATACAAATTATCTTCTTGAGCTGACAAGTCTTCTAGGGTTATTAGCCAACTTATTAGGGTTTCTTCTTTCTTCCTGGAGTATTCTATTCTCCCCAGGTTCACACGTGGAGGTAAATACCTCCCGCAGCTACCATAATATCAACATCGATATGGTTTCACATTTGACCTTTTTCCTTCAGTCTGCACATGCATTTCATCTATATTCTTTTTAGAGACAATATAATCCTCTATCCTCGTTGTTTGGTCTTTTATTTCTCTAACCTTGGAGATAATACCATCATATTTGACATGTACATCCTCTAGATGAAGTTCAACTTCTTCAAGTATCTTCTGGTTACCTTCTTGAATCTTGTCTCCTTTCTCTTTTTGAAGCTACAATGTCACTCCATTTATCAAATTATGATGTCCTTCTTCAATTCCGAATTGCATTTCTACTTTTACCTCATCAATATTTAAGGATTTCTCAACCTTCTTGCAAATTTCCTCTTCAAGTCTTTTTGTAGATTATTCATCCAAGATCTTTGTTTCTTCTTGATTTTGATAATTCATCTTTTTTTCTTTCAATACATTAACCTTGTCCATTATTTTTTTTATTATGGTTTCATAGTCTACATATCTCTTCACATTTCTTCTTCAAATCTTCCCTTGACTCATATTTTCCCCACTTTCCTTTGCTAGTATTTTCTTGTTTTAATTTTTGAACTTCTTTAACTAATGCTTCATTAAGGTCTCGTATCTTAAACAACTCATCACTCTTCTTATTGATCTCTTCTTTTGCTTATTTTAACTCCTCTTGAATTTTATACAATGCTTCCATTTTTGTATCCCTAATCCATTTATTTAAATTATTCCCATGATAGTTTCCAATTATTATCCTTATCAATACTCATCCACCAATTCCAAGATTCATCAGAAAAACAATTTTTTGTCCTTGAAGGACTCATATCATATTCCTTTACCATCATCAACCATTCCATAGGATTGATTTCATCTTTATCTTGATCTCCTATAAATTGAGGTATTTTAATTGATTCTTAATTAAGGTCTAACCCTAACCCTCAACTTACAACCTCAATATATTAGGAATAATGATTCCAAATAGTTATAATCCTTGTTCCAATATAATATTATATGTTTTATCTTTCCAATGGATTTTGAATCAATTCAATCAAACATTCAAATCAAAAGTTATGATAGTTTTAAGTGAACATACCTTTGAAACCCCGATTTGGAGTCCGTCCTTCTAGCCAACCTTCCTTCTGATGTATATATGCAATTTCATCCCTTATGAGTTTGAAATTTCCATGTAGTACTCTAATATGTCTTCTCTACAATGCCATAGGTCTCACCAAAATTGGGTGTGTGATACCCCAAAACTTGGATTTTTAATTATTATTTCTATTATTGTTTTTAATTTAGAATTTTAATTATTTTTCTGAAAAGACAATTTGGTCGATTGACAAAAATTGAATTGTAAAACCTTATTATTTTATGAAAATAAACACATGTGGAAAAAGGGGGACACGTTGAAGCAACTGTTAAAGAGGGATTTAGGAATCCAAAGGGGTTGGCGAAGTGGCAACAGATTGAGATAAGCTGTGGAGTTAACTCAAATTCAAAAAGACACATTCCAAATTTATAGGAGAATCTGTGAACATGTGTAAAGTTGAATCTGATAGGTGGTCAATGAGCTGGAGGCTCAAGACAAGTGTCACAAGTCCTAGGAAAAATAAAACAAGTCATGACGAGGGAATGTGAAGCCATTCCTAAGAGGCGAATTGGGTAGCTTGAGAAGGCTACGCACTAACTGACTTGACACAATGAATATTCAATTATTACTCAAACAAACTGGAGCTTAGAATTTTGCAAGAGGCCACATAGGCAACCCCTTGGATTCCGAAATCATCTCAGGGGTGGAAGAGGTGACTGAGACTCTAGTCTAAGGTTGGGAAGAACATGGTCTTCAACGTGTGGTTTCCCCAAAGTTCCATGTTTTATTTCTTGTGAAGAATATGCTTATTTAAATGTTTATTGTGTTATTGTATATTTCTATGGCTAAATTCTCTCGCATAAATAACTGGAACAATATTAGAATTTAATGTTTGTTATACGAGATATAGATGCATATTATATGTTTCATATAGAAAACTGTCAAAGGAAATTTAATAGTTATTCTGAATTACTGACAAAATCATATTATTAGTAATAGATCAATAGTACTCATAGGTAAAACACTAGTTAATAATCTAGGGATTGTTTCAGATGAGAAATCTGTATGGAAGAGATAGGGTTCATCGAAATACAATATACAACTAGAAAGGAATGATACGAAATAGGAATTGATATCGATTAACCAAGGTTCAATATATAGAAATGGGGGACTGAAGTATTACAAATTCAAACAGATTTTCATGTGATACCTTGTACATTTATTCAAAAGGAATATCGTTACAGAGTACATTGTATAATACGAAGAAAAATTGTTAGCCAATTTAACGAGATACGCTATGTATATATTCGAAGTAAAAATATTACATACTGTATAGAATCGAACGAGTAGATTCCATTTATAAACTATAGATCATTGAAAAAGGAATCAATAAACATAGTATTACAACATCATAACATGCGTAGACAACAGTCCAAAGCCACCCGAATATAAGGAATAATTACATTAAAAAATATTCGGTCGACTAATTCGACAGAATGTAGGGGAATAATAATCACATTTGGTGATATCACATTTAAACCTACAGAAGTATTGAAACCCAAATACCTTTGTGTACATGGGTATTCCATAGCTCCATGGTAACCACCGTTTCGACACCTACATAATGAATAAGAAAATAAGTTAGCAAGTTGCATGAGTTATTTAATTCAATGAAAGTTACATATACAAATAGAACTAATCTTACCATGGATGAGCAGAGTGCTGAGGTATCTCCTTACATCGCTGTAAACCGCACCTAGATGTTCTGGGTTGTTGGATAACTGATGGGTACCCCTCGCAACATCAAAATGGCCCACCATTAGATAATACCCAAGAATAAAATTAATGTAAAACTACAACATATGTACAAAATATAAATTAAAGTAACTACTAAGATCTGTGTGAACACCGCCTGCACTAAATATCATAGGAGAAGTCCTAAACTAAGTCTAGGATGAACAAAACAAGATGACGGGTCTTAATCATCAACCAGAGACAAGAAATAAAAAGACAATTGATTCTGTAATGGTAAACCCAGACTACTGAATGCATGAGATTACTGGGTACCGATGGAAAACCCCTAAGGTTAAGGTAAAAACCCCTTGAAACAAATCCAGAAGAAAGACTATTGTAATCGATTATAAAACCTACATTCATTACATTATATGGAAGCATATATATAAGAACAAGAAGTTCGATAAGAGATATAGCCGATGGAATAAGGTTCAAATCCAACTACAATCTAATATTCTTAAGGATAATACTCAAGAAATATAATTAAATCTACCACCATAGTTACAGGAAACACTGAATGGTTATTGGAGGTTCTTACCAGTTAAAGGTGCCGACCCTGAAATATTTAAAAAGACTCACAACAACCCCTAGAAGGCTCGAATGCCCAAAGCGTTTACCCAATAAATTCCCTAGGAAACGGAAATGAGAATGGGGTAAACAAACCTGAACTCTTTAACTCCTAAAAGGGAAAACATCTCAAGAAGAACACAAAGTCGATTGAAATAAGTGAAGAATGTGAAATGAGCTAATTAAGGGAGAGATTGGACAACTAAATAATCCAACAAGAAAACCTAATGCCTGGAGGCATAACAAATCAACACATATACATATTTTAGGACAGTGGCTAAATAATCCTCCTCGATATGACAACATCAAGATGTGGCACATGCAATACCACTGCATGATAAATGATCCACAGAGGGCACTGGTTAATAGGAAAAAATGGCGAAGTTTTAATTTAAAATAAGTACCATAACACGAGTTTAAACCTCATAAAACACCCAAATAAATCCTCCAGTCTGAGCCATCTTGTTGAAGGACATGTGTAACACATATGGCTGGCTTACAATGATAAATCATTTCAAAATATGTTGATTTATAAATAATGTAACCTACTTAATATATGAATCTCGTGTTTATGTATGAGAGCTACCATAAAACAATATTAAAAAACATATAGTATGAAAGCAATTAAGGATCATAAGTATAAGAACATGGTGGAACCAATAGTAAACCTATAGCAATAAGGAGAGGGCTATATCCAACAACCAAATCATTGAGCGACCTCATACATATCATGAATCCAAGAAGCAAAAAACATATATAGAGATCGCCACTTAGTAATAACAATTATATTTTATAAGTTATCAAATATTGGGTCTTAATGAAATAAGACTTAGGATAACTTATATAAATACGATACATAAGGGTGGACGATAAGGTTGACTATGGGGCAGTTCCATTATTAAACTATAATACTTTATGACAAGCTATGTGAGGTTGTAAAGGTCTTTCCGTGTAAGTATGTAGTCACTGTGAGCTTCTCATCATAACAAAATGTTGAAAAGATAATGAAATTTCCGTATCATAAGGGAAACAAAGAAAGACATAAAATAGGAATAAAATTATATGTGACAATAATGATGACGAAGAACCATTAGAGAATATTATGGTTATTTATATATAAATTTTATTTTTATTTTTATTGGAATTTAAGGTCTGTGACATAATGGCATCAGAGTTGTAGGTTACAGTACTTGGCCTTTTTATGGGTTTTATCACAACAAAAATCTAACATGTAAAACTGTCTTGATTTATTTCTTACCTCTAGGAAGAAAAATAAATTGATTTTGCAGGAAAATGAGAGAAGTCCCTGAGGCTTAGGGAGAAGAACATAATCAAGAGAATCTTGAACAAGGGAATGTAGGTGATGGACATCTCTAGGTGGATCTGAATAATGATAGGCATTCATAAATTATAAAGAGAGTATCAGATATGAGAGAAGAACTAAAAAAAATGAGAGCAGATAACAAAATAATTCTAAAGACTCAAGAGGAACTAAATGCAATTCTGTTGGATAAATTATGCAATCAAAATACTGATAAAAATAAGGGACAAAATTCTAGCAATTCTAAGATATCCCAACCAGAGAAGAAAGTAAGAAAATTGGAGTATCCTGAATCTGAGATAGAGCCAGTATACAAGGATACAAAAGACACAAAAACATCTACTAAAAGTAGTTTTAGTACTAAACAAATAACCAAAATGAAACCTAAAAAACACGATGAAGTCATGGGAGAATTTAAGAATATTTAACCACCAACCTTCAATGGGGAAGTGGAGACTGGTGAGGAAGAAAAGGTATGGCTCTCTGGTATGCAAAAATATTTTCAAATCTACAATTATTCAAGTGAGCTTAAAGCCCGGATGGCTATCTATAATCTGACAGAAAAAGAAGACATATGGTGGAAGGATATAAAAAGAGTTAAAAGTATTAAGGAAAGGAAAATCACCTAGAAAACCTTTAAGAGATATTTTAAGAAAGAATACATTTCTGAACAATATTACGAGGGTAAAGCGAAGGAGTTCTATGAACTAAATGTGGGAAATATTACAATGAAAGATTTATGTAGTAAGTTTCTAAGTTTGTTGCGTTATGTGCCTTACATTGTGGATGAAAAACCAAAGATTCAATGATTTTGAGTTGCTTACCTAGTTCTTATAAAGATAGAATTGAGTTTGATAACCCAAAAACATTGGAAGAAACCATGAGGAAAGCCAAACTTTGTTTTGAGCAATATATAAATAGAAATGAGAATTCAAGGAATTGGAATGGGAAAAAAGTTGAGAGGTTTGACCCTAAGAAGAAAGGGGGAGCTTACTCTAACAAGAATGCTGATAAGATATTCCAAGGAGGTAATAAGTTTAGAGTTAGTAAACCTTTCAATCAACCTGAAAATAAGGGTACCAAACCACCAACCTTCTTCAATAAAGAAATTTCCCATAAGGAAACAGTAAAATGTTGGGAATGTAGTGGTTCTCATTACTATAAAGATTGTCCTCTAATGGGCAATAACAATGTCAAAACAATATAGGAAGCAACTACAGTTGGTGAACTAGCAAGGTCTACACCAAAAAACAACGCATCCTTGGAAAATCGACAGGAAGATCATCAGACTTCAATGGTGGAAATTGAAGGCATGAGACATAACGAACCAATTATTGTTTTAATTGATCCAGGTGCTAGTTTGAGTTATATTTCAGTAAGAGTTGTAGAAATATGTAAGTTACATAAATGAAAGTTTGAAAAGTCCTAGTTAGTACAATAGGCTACAGGAATAGAAAGGAGAATTACATATGTTGTTAAAAACTACGAACTTGGTATGAATGAATTAAGAACACATATAGACTTAAACATATTTCTTTTAGGGTCTTATGATTTGATAATCGGAATGGATTGGATGGAAAAGTTTAAAGTAGTATTAGATTGTTACAATAAAAGATTTACTTTTGTAGATGAGAGAGGTAATATTGTAAGTATTAAAGGAGTATCAAGACCTGTTAGTGTTTGAGAGATAACAACCTTACAAGTAAAAAGATGCATTCGAAAAGTGTGTCAACAAGTTAAGGTTGAACACCAACATCGAGCTGGACTACTACAACCTTTACCCATTCTAGAATGGAAATGAAAAGTGATAACTATGGATTTTATTACCGGATTGCCTACAAGTAGTAAAAAAAATGACTCAATTATGGTTGTGGTTGATAAATTAATTAATGCAACACACTTTCTACCTATGAAATCAAACTACAAGGCTATTAATATAGAAAAAATATTCATGAAGGAATATCTAATAAAGATGTTAAGTTTACTAGAAATTTTTGGAAGGATTTATTTAAAGGGTTGGATACCCAATTGAACTTCAATGTTGCTTATCATCCACAAACATATGGAAAAACTGAAAGAACTAACCAGATTCTTGAAGACATGCTTAGAGTGTATGTTATTGACAGACCTGGTAAATGGGAAGAATATTTGTACTTAGTTGAGTTTTCTTATAATAATCATTATCAAGCTTCAACAAAACTTAGTCCTTTTGAAATTTTATATGGTAGAAAATGTAATACATCTCATGGAGTAATCCTGTTAATAGATTGATGATAGGACCATATATGTTAAAATACATGGAACTAACAATGAAACAGGTATAACATAACTTCAAAGTAGCTGAGTATAGGGAAAAAAGTTATGTTGATGCAAAAAGGACTCCAAGAGAGTTTGATGTTGGAGATCATGTGTATATTAGAGTTAAACCTACAAATAGATCTTTACGATTGTGCATGTATACTAAGTTAGCACCTAGGTGTTGTGGCCCATTCGATATACTTGCTCAAATAGGAGTTGTAGCTTATTAACTTGCACTTCCAACCATAGTAAAAGTACATGATGTGTTTCATGTTTCATTACTGAAAAAGTATATCATGATCCTACTCATGTTGTTGATTGGAAAATGATACAGGTGGAACCCTTGGGTGAGTTCCCAGTAGAGGCGTATCGTATTCTTGACAAGAGGGAACTTGCATTTCAACATCGACTCATAGGACAGGTAAAGGTGCAATGGAAGCACCTTAGTCCAAAAGAGGCTACTTGGGAAATGGAAAGTAATATGCGGGAATCATATCCATTTCTCTTCCAGAATGTTATTGATGAAAACTAGTTATCACCGAGGACGGTGATATGTTCTAAGGGGTGGTGTATGTGATACCCCACAACTTGGATTTTTTATTATTATTTCTATTATTGTTTTTAATTTATAATTTTAATTATTTTTCCGAAAAGACAATTTGGTCAATTGACCAAAATTGAATTGTAAAACCTTATTATTTTATGAAAATAAACACATGTGGAAAAAGGGGCACATGTTGAAGCAAATTTCAAAGAGGGAGTTAGGAACCCAAAGGGGTTGGCCAAGGGGCAATAGACCAAGACTGGCTGCAGAGTTAAATCAACTTCAAAGAGACACATTCCATATTTATAGGCGAATCTATGAACATGTGTAAAGTTGAATCTGACAGGTGGTTAGTGACCATGAGGCTCAAGACAAGTGTCACAAGTCCTAGGAAAAATAAAACAAGTCATGAAAAATAAAATAAGTCAGTAACTGGCTTGACACAGTGAATATTCAAAGACTACTCACATCAACTAGAGCTTAGAATTTTGCAAGACGCCACATAGGAATACCCTTGGATTCCGAACTCAGTTCGGGGGTGACAGAGGTGACAAAGACTCTAGTCTAAGGTTGGGAGGAACATGTCTTCAACATGTGGTTTCCCCAAAGTTACAGGTTTTATTTCTTGTGAAGAATATTCTTATTTAAATGTTTACTATGTTATTGTACATTTCTGTGGATAAATTCTCTGGCATAAATAACTGGAACAATATTAGAATTTAATGTTTGTTATACAATATATAGATGCATATTATATGTTTCATATAGAAAACTATGAAAGGAAATTTAATAATTATTCTGATTTACGAACATAATCATATTATCAGTAATAGATCAGTAATACTCATAGGTAAAACCCTAGTTAATAATATAGGGACTATTCCAGATGAGAAATGTGTATGGAAGAGACAAGGTTCATCGAAATACAATATACAACTGGAAAGGAATGATACAAAATAGGATTTGATATTGATTAACCAAGGTTCAATATATATATATATATATATATATATATATATATATATATATGGGAAAATGAAGTATTACATATTCAAACAGATTTTCGTGTGATACCTTGTACATATATTCAAAAGGAATATTCTTATAGAGTACAGTGTATAATCCAAAGAAAACACGTTACAAAATTTAACGAGATACTCTATGTGTATATTTGAAGTAAAAATGTTACATATTGTATAGAATCTAATGAGAAGAGTCTGTTTATAAACTATATATCAATGAAAAAGGAATCAATAAACATAGTATTACAAAATCATAACATGCGTAGACAACAGTCCAAAGCCACCCGACCTTCAATAATAATTACATTAAAAAATATTCACTCGACTAATTTGACAAAATGTAGGAGCAGAATAATCACATTTGGTGATATCAAATTTAAACCTACAGAAGTATTGAAACCCAAATACCTTTCTGTACATGGGTATTCCAGAGCTCCATGGTAATCGTTGTCTTCGTACCTACATAATGAATAAGAAAATAAGTTAGAAAGCTGCAAGAGTTATTTAATTGAATGAAAGTTACATATACAAATAGAAATAATCTTACCATGGATGAGCAGAGTGCTGATGTATGTCCTTACATCGCTGTAAACCGCACTTGGATGTTCTGGGTTGTCAGATAACTGATCGGTACCCCTCGCAACATCAAAAGGGTCCATCATTAGATAATACCCAAGAATAAAATTAAAGTAAAACTACAACATATGTACAAAATATAAATTAAAGTAACTACTAAGATCTCTGCGAACACCGCTGTTAGGACCACATATTGTACTCTTTTTGCCCATACTTTTTGCTATTATTTTACCCTTCATCACCTGCATTTTGACTTATACTATCATTTCACCTGATCATTCCAAGGTATACAACGTCCTTTCTCATTATTTTATGCTTA
>ML808091.1:68889-117856 GCA_009831015.1 Picea engelmannii | reverse complement strand
CTATTCCCGGACAATGAGAGATATTTGTATCAAAAAGCCCGGTAGGAAAACCAAGGATCCCCTTACAGTCCACGTCATGGGAGATCTGTCTGCATTAATGACAGGTAAGACTCCCCCAGTCAAATATGGCGATCCTGGCCACCAAATAATCCTCCTCGAGATGGCAACATCAAGATGTGGCGCATGCAAGACCGCTGTATGATAAATTCTCCATAGAGGGAGCTAGTTAACGAGGAAAAGTTGGCAAAGTTTTAATTTAAGATAGGTACCATAACACAAGTTTAAACCTTGTAAAACACCCAAATAAATCCTCCAGTTTGATCTGTCTTGTCGAAGGACAGGTGTAACATGTATGGTTGGCTTACAATGATAACTTGTTTCAAAATATGTTGATTTATAAATAATGTAACCTACTTAATATATGAATCTCGTGTTTATGTATGAGAACTACCATAAAACAATAATAAAAAGCATATAGTATGAAATTAGCTAAGGATCATATGTATAAGAACACAGTAGTACCAATAGTAAACCTATATCCATAAGGAGAGGGATATAGCCAACAACCAAATCATCGAGAGACCTCATATGGATCATGACCCCAAGAAGCAATGAACATATATCGACATCACCACTTAGTAATAACAATTATATTTTATAGGTTATCAAATATTGGGTCTTAATGAAATAATACTTAGGACAACTTATATAAATACGATACATAAGGGTGGACGATAAGGTTGACTATGGGACAGTTCCATTATTAAACTATAATACTTTATGAAAAGCTATGTGAGGTTGTAAAGGTCTTTTCGTGTAAGTATGTAGTCACTATGAGATTCTCATCATAACAAAACGTTGAAAAGATAATGAAATTTCTGTATCATAAGGGAAACAAAGAAAGCCATAAAATAGGAATAAAATTATATGTCACAATAATGATGACGAAGAACCATTAAAGAATATTATGGTTATTTATATATATAATTTTTATTTATTTAATTATTGGATTTTAAGGTTTGTGAGAGGGTGTGCCAAATGAGAGTTATGGTAACTTTCCCAAACCTTGTTGATTTTTTCCCTTTCCTGGAGAGCGAACCTATACAAAATGCCACATGTACAATATTTAATACACGATTTTGAAAATTGGACAAGACATACTATGGGTTATTCTCTTTCAAATGAAACTATTCTCACTGAATTTGGATCCTCGTTGAAGAATAAACGATTGTTTTACCTTGAACACATGTTTAAACTAGTAATAGCACTAGTCAAAAGCCCTATCTTCCATAGGGTATATTTATGAAATTATAACGATCCAAAGGCTGAAATTTCTACCACATGTACCGTGATATGTATTCTAAATAATCTCCAATTTGTTTTGTCTGAATCATTCGAGAAAAAAAGCTGTATCGAAAATGATAAGACGACTTGCTTGGAGAAGAAAAACCCTAGAATCGTTGGTCAGATACCAAATGTAATGAACCAAATGCTTAATATATCATAACAAAAAAGAAGTACACACCTTGTATAACAATATGAGCATGGAGAAAAACTCCAATATAGATAAGAGATATGAGTTACACAATAACTCTTTAAAGAATAGAAGAACCTCCTGCACGTAACCAAATACATTTATACCTCACAATTCACATGTCCTCAATAATGAATACATGATCTCTATATATACCTATTCACACCTACACATGAGGCCCCTTTACTATTAGGTCGACCCTATTACATATATATTTATACATTGTATGTACATTTAGCCCCATAGATTCCCCCCCTTGGGGTCATATCATATACTCTTAGCCCTATATATGCCCCCCATGGGTCATAATAAAGGTGATCCCATGATGAATCTTCTTCTGGAAGTTTTTTCCATTTGATAAGATATTCCTTCATGGTTCTGGAATGTAACACTTTTTCCTTAGTGGTAAGAATACCTTTTGGTTCTAAAATAAAATTTCCTCCGTCATCAAATTTAGGGATTTCTATTTGCACTGGCTGAGCTTTCCCAAACACGTTTTTGATACATAAAACATGGAAGACATTGTGGATGCGGCAATTTTTTGGCAACTCCAATCTATAAGCTACTTGGCTATTTTTTTTGTTAATTTGAAAGGGTCCATAGAATTTTGGGGCCACTTTGTTCTTCCCTTGTTGCTTAAGGGATAATTGTTTGTAGGGTTGAAGTTGTACAAACACCCAATCACCATATTCAAATTCTCTTTCTGACCTATGTTGGTTTGCTAGTTGTCTCATTTGATTACGAGCTGTTGCTAGGTTTTCTTTTAATATTTGTATGATTTTTTGTTCTTCCTCTAGCTTATTTCTTACTACTTGGACCTTAGTATTAATTAGTGCAAACTCTTTCCATTTAGGTGGTTCTTAACCCTATAAGGCTTGGAAAGGAGTCATTTTTGTGGGAGTGTGATAGGTCAAGTTATACCACCATTCGACTAAATGTAACCATTGAGACCATTTATTTTTCTTATTTGTCACATAACACCGTAGGTATGTTTCTAAGCATTTATTTACAATTTTTGTTTGACCATATGTTTGTGGATGATAGGCGGAGCTCATATTAAGAGATATTCTTGTATTTTTGCAAAATTCTTTCCAGAAATTTCCTTTAAATTTTGCATCCCTATCGTTGACAATTACCTTCGGAAAACCATGTAACTTATAAATGTTTTTGCAAAAAACATCTGCAATTTGTTTTGCTAAGTCATTTTTTCTTATTTCCATGAAATGTGCATATTTGGTTAATTTGTCAACCACAACAAAATTTTTGTCCTTCCCATCAGACATGGGTAGCCCTTCAATGAAATCCATTGAGATCTCTTCCCATTTTTGTTCAAGAATGTGTAGGGGATGAAGTAATCCCGTAGTCATAACATTTTCATTTTTATTCCTTTGACATATTTCACATTCAGCAACAAATCTTTGAATATCCTTATTCACTCATTTTCAATAGAATGATTGTCATGCATTATAGTAGGTTTTGAAAAAATGCACATGTCCTGATGCTGGGGAGTTGTGTGACTCCCTTAAGACTTTCATTTTAAATTTTGAGAATGGAATTAGGTATATTCTGTTCTTGTACCATAAAATGTCATTTTCCCATTCAAATTTGGGGTTTTGGTCTAAATGGTTGATTATGGATTTAGATTCAAGATCTTTGGCATACTCAACTCAAATCTCATCCAACCAATCTGGAATGACTACTGCTATTGCATATGCTTTTACTTCCTCATCTTTTCATGATAGTGCATCAACAACTATGTTGTATTTCCCCTTTTAGTGTATTATTTCCATATCAAAGGTGGAAAGTTTCTCCATACACTTTTTTTGTTCTGTGGTCAATGTTTTTTGTCTTAGTAAGTATTGGAGACTGTTGAGATCAATACATATCGAAAATTTGCTTCCTAAGAGATATTGTCGCCAATTACCTAATGCATGCATAATAGCTAACATTTCCTTATTAGATTTTAACTCTTCCTTTTTGTTGAGCTTTCGACTTTCAAATGCTATTGGGTGGCCATCTTGCATTAATACTGCTCCTATTCCAATTCCTGATGCATCACATTCTACTACAAAGGGTTTTTCAAAATATGGTGTTGGTAACACAGGTGTAGATGACATAACCCTTTTTAATATTTCAAAACATTCTTGTGCACTATTATCCCATTTGAAGGAATTTTTTTTTAATAAGTTTGACAAGGGTGTTGTTAAATGAGCGTAGTTCTTGATAAATCTTCAATAATAACATGTTAATCCAAGGAATACCCTTAGTTTTTATATGTTCTTTGGTTTGGGCCATTCTATGATTGCCTTGATTTTTTCAGGGTCCACCTTGAATCCTTCTCGAGATATGACATGACCAAGGTATTATACTTCTTCTTTACCAAAGGAACATTTTGATAGTTTTGCATAGAACTGATTTTTCTTTAAGAGAGAAAGTACATGTTCTAAATGCTTCATACACTCCTTCAAAGTTTTACTGTAAATAAGAATATCATCAAATAAAACCAATACGAATTTCCTTAAATAGGGACAAAAAAGTTGATTCATAGTTGCTTGGAAGGTAGCTGGTGCATTGGCTAGACTGAATGACATGACTGTAAACTCATAATGACCTTCGTGTGTTTGAAAAGCAGTTTTTTGTACATCTTCTAATCTTTCTCAAATATGGTAGTACCCTGATCTTAAATCCAATTTTGAGAAGTATTTAGCTCCATGGAGTTCGTTTAGCAACTCATCTATGAAAGGTATAGGAAATTTGTATTTTATAGTTATTTTATTTAACCCTTGATAGTCTATACATAGTCTGAAAGATCCATCCTTTTTTCGAACCAGTACTACTGGGGCTGCATATGGGATCCTTCTTATCGTAATAACCCCACATTTCAATAAGTATTGAATTAGCCTTTCTATTTCCATCTTATGGTGGTGAGGATATCGAGAAGGTCTAATATTAAATGGTGTTGAATCTGGCTTAACCTCGATTAAATGTTCTATGTTTCTATTAGTTGGCAACTTCATAGGTAAGTCTTGGAATACCTTGTCATATTTTTGGATTAATGTTTGAATATCT
The DNA here is from genome assembly GCA_009831015.1 of Picea engelmannii. NCBI lineage: Eukaryota > Viridiplantae > Streptophyta > Pinopsida > Pinales > Pinaceae > Picea > Picea engelmannii. The sequence continues at coordinate 113,253 of ML808091.1, read as the reverse complement.
GGATGTTGAGACTTGACTATTTTTGTTGTTAATAACTCCATTTGATGACAATGTGCCACGTAAGTTGGTGCTCCTTTTCGAATTAATTTCTCCATTTGTTGTGAGGATATAATTTGGGTGGGAGGCATTTGGAATCCATATAATTTGTATTGTCTTCCTTGCCATTTGAATTTTATAAATTGTTTTTGGTGATTTGCAGAATAGGTCCCTAGAATTTGTAACCATTGAATTCCCAAGGCGACGTCTACTCCTCCCAAGGGTGTGGTGTAGAATCTAGATTCCAATTCGTAATCTACTACTCGAAGCTTGATCTTGTGGTATTTTCCTACACCATCAATTTTTTTTTCCATCTGCCACCATTACTCGTATATCCACAACTGGATATATGAATAGGTTTAAATTCTTTGCAACATTTACATCTATGAAATTATGGGTGCTCCCTGTATCAACTAGAATGGTGACATTTTTTTTTTATGTTCCCTTTTAGTTTTAACATTTGCGGTTGTGCTCTTCTTGTTATTGTAGCCAGGGATATCTTGGGCATGGCCTCATCGTTTTCTGTATTGGGGGCCTCACCTTCCTCTTCACTTTCGTTATCTGAATCACTGTCAGATGTGCTTGATCCTTTCTCTGCTTTACAAGAATATAATTTTTTATTGTTGCATTTGTGCCCAGGTGACCATTTGTCTCCAAAATATCGACATTTGCTTTCCCATTTTTTATTTGAGTCTTGATGACTGGCTTGACCTTCCCTCAAATGAGGCGGTAAATACTTGTTAGTTTTTTTTGTAGTGTATTTCTTCATTCTATCATTTGAATATTTATTTAACCTTTCTGGACTTGTGAATGTTGGTTTATTGAACTTGTTTTTTTGTTCTATTAGCCCTGTTGCATGTCTTGCATCCTCAATTGTTTTAGGATTCCATAGTTTAATTTCACTACAAATGTAATCTTTTAGGACACATATGTACATTTTGATGAGTTCTTCATCTGTGAATCCACATTTCCTTGTTGCAAGAACCTCCCATTCGTGTGTATAATCGTTTACATTTCCCTTCTGTTTGAGATGCATGAACTTGTTATACAGGTCATCATGCTCTTCGTCATGAAATATTTTAAGTAGGGATGTTGTAAAATTCTTCCAGTGGAAGGAACGTGCATCACATTTCCTGGACCACCAAAGGTACCAATCATAAGCTTCTCCTTCTAGACTATTAGAGGATGTCATTACCTTCCCTCGTTCACCTAGTGGGGGATTTGATTAAAAAATTCCATCCATTTTATTTATCCAAACAACATGTCCTCTATGGTCCTTGCCATCATACTTTGGTAACTCCTTTTTAAAATGTTGCAATTTTGACCTCATTTGAAAAAGGGGTGCTACAAATAGCACCACTTTTTGATTTGGGGGTTGATTTTCATGTTTTTTATGTAAAAATATGGGTTTTTTGGGCCAGGGTTCTCATTTTGAGGTCACGGTTCTTGTTAAGTCGGTAACTTTGTTGTCATTTTTTTTTCAACATTGAAACACTATAAGTTGGTATGAAACCTTGCCTCAATTTCACTTCTTGGTATGAAACCTTGAAACCTTAAGTTAGTATGAATTCTTTAGAAATTAAAGGATTGAAACACAAAATATCAAGCAAAATTACTACAAATTCAAGTTCTCTTCAATGAGAATCACATGTATGATATGAACTTACTGTTAATGTTTATGCCATTATTATAGTTCTTTTCATTTCATAAGATAAGAGCATAATAAGAACAAGATCACTGAGAAATACACATCCACAATAGACACAACGTTTATCCTGGGAAACCCTCTAGGGGAAGAAAACCCAGCAAAACTTTCTTATCATAAATAGCTTATCAAATGTTCAAGAGATAACTCAACCAATACAGAAAATCCTCCTCCAAGAGATGCGCCACCCTTTTTCTCCTCTAACCAACTTGGAATTGCAGCTTGCCTCATAAGATCATGAGCAAGTGAAGTGTGTGTAAGAAGTGAGGCGCTAGCCTCTTATTTATATCAATCTGGCACGTGTGAAGAGTCACCATCTGGCAGGGCCGACCTCTCACTTTGGGTGGGTAAACCCACCTTAAATTAATTCTGGCCCTTTCATTATAACTGTTGGGGCCGACTTCTTATTCTGCACTTTGTAATTGTCCGATGACCAATCCGCAAAAGGGGATTTGGTCCTTATACAATTACCGACTTGATTATTCCTCAATGGGGATTAATCTAATAACAATAATATTAATAATGACATGATTAATCCTCAATGGGAATTTAATCCAATAATAATAATAACATGATTAATCCACAATGGGGATTTAATCCAATAACAAAATAATAAGAATGCTCTTCACAGTTACATTATTTCAACAATTACAAAGTTCGTGTCAATTTCACACAAAGTGCAATTTGTGTCTTACATTTAGAAAATAAGTTTACATTTTCCTTGGTATGCAATTTATGGATAGGCACTTTTATTCCATGTATGAACATTGAAACCTTAGTGATATGTTTTTCCCTAAGTCAAACCACACAAATATGGTGGCTTCTATGGTTAAATGTTTGATTAAAAAGTATGTTGTGCAACATTCTCAAATAGATAGTTAAGACAAATCACACAAACATGGTGTCTTTTATGTTCAAATGTTTGATAAATGTGTATTTCTATGCACCATTCTAAAATAACTAGTATCAAGAAAGTGTACATTCTCAAATAGATAGTTAAGTCAAATTGCACAAATATATATGGTGTCTTTTATGTTCAAATGCTTGATACATGTGTATGTCTATGTAACATTTTAAAAGAAGTGTTGCATGGAAGTGTAGCCCCTGTCGGGTTGAATTGGGAATAAATGCACAGGGATGGGGAAAAAGTAGCGGAGGCAGATGGAAACTGCAACGGAGACGTGGCAAGACACATGAAGCACAGGTGGTATCCATACAGGAAATGACACGTGGCCTCTAGAGCCCCATTTAGTTTTTGAAACTATATAATCCATCTTTCTATGTTTAAAATTTCCATTCTTACCAGTAGTGTGACTTGCTATGTTCGAAATTTCCATTTCTTACCTTGCATGTTTTATCTCTTCAATGTATTTATGAAATTCATTCATAATGATTTCCGTATACTTCCAACTAGTTAGAGTTAAGTACAATTTTCATAGATCAACTGGCTTGTGTGTCTCTATATGTGCCAGGACAAATAAAGTTATATGCACAGAAGGAGAAAAATATATGCATGATAAAAAGATAAACCACATAACTGTAACATCCCGCTCTAGCACATTGAGCGAACTTATTCTTTGAGGACACTTGCTCGCAAGTGATCTGGATTATTATACTATTAAAAATTTTGATTTTGATTATGAGGTGTTATGGATTGATGACATGTTGTTTTACTGCATTGACATAGACAGGTGCTATTGACTCGGTTTACGGAGTGTGTATGATTTTGGACCTCGAGGATGCAGAGGCATCGGTGGAACCCTTGGACTCCGGATCGAGTCAGGGAGTGTACCATTGGGTCTTGATTGTTTTTACTGTGATATTAGTGCATCTGATTAGATGGTATGATATGGATATGTTCTGACATGATTTGGTGATGATGTAGGCTGACGATAGCTTGTCGACTAGACTCACATATGGAGTAAAGGGGTCATGCACGACTACCAGAGATGTTGAGGGAGAGGTGTGGACAACAACCCTGCCACAACCTACTAGCACTCCCGTCGTGGCTCGAACTGTAGGTTATCGATTACCTAGTTCGAGAGGACCCACGGTGCCATGAGGGTAGACTGCAACAGTAGCTCACGATGATTCTAAGGGGCATGCAATAAGGCATGGGCCTTATTCCTTAGAATCCCTTAGTCTCCCACAAGTTCACCTGATGGAGCGTTGACTCTAGGGTTATTGATGTCTACCAAGTCAGTCAAGAGGCGAGTGACCCTTGGAGCACGTGGTGCGTCCTGAAGGGAACGTCGTGTAAGAAAAATGGAGAATGGTGAGTGGGACCCTTGGACCACGTAGTGCATCCTAAAGGGCACATCATGCAAAGGAACAGATGAGGCGAGTGGCACCCTTGGAGCACCTAGTGTGTCCTGAAGGGCACGTCGCATTGTTGATGATAGAGGGATGAACCTAGATGGCCCTAAGACAATTAACATGTTAAGTAATTAAAAAAAAAACAATTTCCCTAATTAAATGTCACCCAGTACGAAATTTAAGGCCTAAGTCTAAATTACGCTAGTGGTAAAATTTTGTCTTCTATAAAAACAAATAGTAATAAAAGTAATAAAAATAAAAAACAACTTAACTAATAGTTATGATCTTCGTTAAATCTTGTAACATGAGGGGGATAAGAAATGAAATGTTTAAAAAAAAAAATCATGTTGAATTAAAATTTAAAAAGGGAATTAATTGTTTTATTACATTAATAGATTAAAATATACTAATTAAATAAGAAAAGGGAAAAAGGGGTTAATTTTCACACCTGCCTTTTTGAGTTCTAAGTAAAAGGGGAAAGAGGGAAAATAAAAAAAATAGGAAACTAGGGAAAAGAGGTAACATAAAAAAGGAAAAAGGGGAACTTAAGGGAAAAAGCGGAAAGTCAACTTAGTAAAGAATCTACCATTTAAGAGCTTTTTAATTTTAAACTGAATTAACAATTTCATAATAGGGAAAGCCTTTAAAACCTATAAGGGAATTTGGGGACACCTAGGAGTGATTCTAGGAGTAACTCTAGGTGGGTGAGGGAAATAAGATAGTTAATAAATTAAAGAAATTAAATAATAGAGGAATGAAGGGGATGGGTGACACTTGTACGGAGAAGAATTTTTAGAAATTTATTTTAAAAACTTTAATTAAATGAGATTTTAGGAAAGAGAGGAAGTGAGAAATTATATATAATGAAGGAAGGAGAAGGAGAAAGGATGATCTTCTGTTTGCGTAACATTACGCTGTAGAAATATCGACTTGACTGATTTACTTGTGGGAGCTGGGATACCCATCTCGGAGAGGAGTGGTAGCTCGACCTTGCGAGGCGAGATGGGAGCTAGCCGAAATCTTTGGATAGTGTGTGTGGCCCCTTTGTGGCTCAGGGGGATAAGGGGGAAGAAGAGTACCCCTAGCATTGGCTGGGAGGTATCGGTGAAGTCTCAACGATCGACGAGCGGGAGTTGCACGGAGCGCGTAGAAGTCATTCAGAGCGGGCGATCAGGCAATGGTACACTCTTTTCATTTTGTATGGTAGAATATATTAGGACTTATGATTGGTTCTGTATAGTTAATGGGGAAGTAAACTGATATTTTTGAATGAAAATTTTCTTAGCCTAGCTCAATGGTTGTAATTTGTGTATTGGGGGTGTAATTTGTGTTAATAGATGACCACGATCCTGCCTATAAAATGTGACCATTTGTGTTGCTTAGATGACCACGATCTTGCCTATAAAACATGACCATTTTTTCTAACTGTGTGCTACTGCAACGACCACGTTCGCCCCTTAGATGCGTAGTGTTGTGATTGATTGAGTCACTGCGGTTGGGTGCCTGGTTGCTAGGCTTTGACTTGTATGTTGATGCACAGGATTGTGGATTGCTGTGTTGGCTATGGTAATGTTGTGGGTCACTGCCCAATCCCATCATTTAATTGGATGCACCTTTCCCAGTGCATGGAGAAGAGAGCGACCAGATCTTATTTCCAGTTTCGAAGCTCGAGCCCAGAGCCTTCGTTTCAGTCCTGTGTCTCATTAAAAAGTGTTCTCAATGTTGACCTTCCATGCCTCTTGAACCTGAATCTGGTGTGCTCTATTCAAATTTTGGGAAGCTATTACTCATTCACAGTTTTACTCGGCACCTTTTCCACCCCGCCTTTATTAAATAATATATATTTAGGAAGTTAAAAGGACCCTCAAGTGGATTTTAAAGTTTTTTTTGTTCAGTTAAAATTTATATTCAATTTATCAATATTCTGGATTAAATTTTTGTTTAGTTTAAAATTTACCTTAAAATCTTACTACAGTTAAGTTTTATGCCTGTAAATCATACCTGCTCTAGTTTTGTAAGAGTGGCTTGAATATAGAGAGTGGTTTTCACTTGATATTTTTATTCATTTCCTATTTGTATTCAAAGTGTAATGATGGTAATCATATATGATGAAATCCCTGTGTAAAAGATAGTATTCACTTTTATAATTATATTCATGTTCCTATGAAGGTAACCATGATGGAGTAAGCTTAGATTTTTTTTAACATGCACCCTGTGGCTTATGGATGTCATCACCTTAGTTGCACATTCGAGGCTAAGTGGTTGGGAAATCTCGCCAATCACATGTTGTTGGTATATTTCTTTATAAAAGAAGGATGGCATTATGTTGATGATAATTTTTTTAGCATGTACAATAATGTTAATAGTTTCCCTTGTTTTTGTTTTATGTTGATTCTTATAAGCTTGCCCCTTTTAAAAAGAGATATGGAAACAAATTCCTTAAGTTCATTGTACACTTAGGTGTGCTTGGGTTATAAAGGAGTGGTAAGGCAAGGCACTCGAGCCTCTTGCGCCTTATAACAATGTGGATGCAGTATTGATGGTTTAGTTCTTGCTTCTTGCGCAAGTGGATTGTATGTCGTGAAAGATAGTCATAGATTTTAGGGTTCTTGCGCATTTGGATTTACGTAGTAAATGGTGGTTTAGATATTTTGTTTTTATCTAGTTTATTCTTGAAAGATGGATTTAAACTTACTTATTTCTTGTGCACATGAAAATTTAGGTTTTGCATGATGTATTGCATAATGTTTAGATTTTGCTTCTTGCGTGCAAGGGAATGTCAATGTAATGAATGGTAGTCGGTTATTTACTTCTTGCGTCATCAAAATTTATTGTAACAATTCAGAGTGTAAGAGTGTATAATGTGCAACCTCATATAAATAATGTGCGACCTTATATAATCAAGGAGGATGACGTCCCTAAGACTTCCTTTAAGATGATGTTTGGACATTACGAGTGTACTGTTTTACAGTTTGGACTGACAAACACCCCAGGGGTATTTATGAGTTTGATGAATGGGGTGTTCCACGAGTAATTGGACAAGTTCGTCCAAGTATTCATTGATGATATTTTGATCTACTCTCAGACAACAGAGGAGCATGACGAGCACTTGCGCTTGGTACTATAGTGTTTGCGATAGCACCAATTGTTTGGGAAGTTATCCAAATGATCATTTTATCAATCAAAGATTCACTACTTAGGGCATGTCATCTCCGGCGAAGGAATCGTCGTGGATCCAACAAAGGTCGAGGCTATTATGGAATGGTCTGCGCCGACGAATTTCTCGGAAGTGCATAGCTTCATGGGTTTAGAAGGATACTATCAACGGTTTGTTGAGGGGTTTTTGAACATAGAAAATCCGATCACAGAGTTGCAAAAGAAGAGAAAGAAGTTTGTTTGGACGGAGAAATGCGCGGAAGCATTTTGGAGGCTCAAGGAATTTTTGAAAACAACACTGATACTAAAGGTCCCTGATATGGACGTGGACTTCTTGGTATGCACTGACACATCCAAGGAAGGCTTAGGCAGAGTCTTGATGCAAGATGGACGAGTGATCACTTACATTTCAAGGAAACTAAGAAGGCATGAGAAGAACTATGCGACACATGATTTGGAGTTGTTAGCCATCGTTTATGCCTTGAAGGTTTGGAGACACTACCTCGTTGGATGAAAATTTGAACTAAAGACTGACCATTGTGGACTACAACACATTTTTACGCAAAGCAACCTAAACACACGACAATGACATTGGTCGGAATTTCTTAGCGAGTATGACTTTGAGATTACCTACATAAAAGGAACAGTGAACCAAGTGGCAGATGCATTGAGTCAGAGACCACACATCTTTTCGGTGTTGCCTCTTCAGATGAATCTACGTGAAAAGATTCTAACTTTACAGCGAGACGATGGCTGGTACAAAGAGGTCGAGGCTTTTATCGGACAAAACACAATGATGATACCATGATTTGAGAGATTTTCATTTGATAGCGTGGCTTATTGAGGTTTAAAAGTCATATCTACGTATCGCCAAATGACGAGTTGAGGATGTTGATCCTAAGCGAGGCTCATAGAGCAGTATACATGGCTCACCCAAGAGTCATGAAGATGAGGGAAGAACTTAAACCCTTATTCTTCTGGAAGGGAATGAAGGCAGACATAGTCAACTATGTAACCAGATGTCTAGAATGTCAGCAGGTAAAGACTGAACATAGACACCCAACAGGATTACTACAACCACTTTCTATTCCATAATCGAAATGGGAAGTTATCTCGATGGATTTTATTGTTGGATTGCCACTGACTGCAAGGAGACATGACTTGATTTTCGTAGTAGTAGACACTCTAATGAAGAGTGCTCATTTTATTCCTATATGTACGACATATCAGGCACTCGACATAGCTAGAGTTTTCATCAGTGAGATTGTGAGACTGCATGGCATTCCTAAGAGGATTATATCCGATCAAGGATCGGTGTTTACTGGACGAGTTTCCAAGAGGCCTTGGGAACCCAACTTAACTTAGTACTGCATATCACCCAGAGACTGACGGTCAGACCGAACAAACGAGCCAAACCTTGGACGACATGTTGCGCATGCACGTGATGGACCAACAAAAGCGTTGGGAAGAATTCTTGCCACTAGTGGAGAATGGCGCCCTTCGAGTTTCTTTATGGGTGACCGTGTCGAATGCCTTTGAGTTGGGATCAGCTCGAGGATAGGGTTTTGGTGGGACCCGAAGCAATCCAAGAAATGGAAGAGAAAATGCAAACAATAAGACAAAGGATTAAAGAAGCACATGATTGATAGAAGAGTTATGCCGATGCACGCCGTGTCGACCGTAGTTACGAGGTCGACGATCGAGTCTTCTTGCGGGTTAAACCGCATAAGAGTTAGATCAAGTTTGGGAAGGGAGATAAAATCTATCCTATGTTCATGGGACCTTTTGAGATTGTGGAGAGAAAGGGGCCTGTGGCCTATCAACTAGCCTTGCCTGATTCCTTGAGGCGTATGCACGATGTTTTTCATGTATCTGTTTTGAGACTTTATATTAGTGATCCTACACATGTTATTGACATGAGTTCCTTGCAGGTATCACACAAGGGAGCATTCATGACTGAGCCGGTTCGCATCTTAGATCATCGTGTTTGACAACTACGACATCAAACTGTAGATCAGGTTAAGGTCCAGTGGGACAATTATAGTCCGCACTCGACGACCTGGGAGGAAACATATGATATGCGCCAACAATTTCCATTTTCGTTTGATAGATAGACATCTGATACTGTGATACACTTTATTTCGGTGTTTATACTGTGAAACTTTGGGATGAAGTTTAGACCAAGAGGGGGTGTATGTAACATCCCGCTCTAGCACACTGAGCGAACTTATTCTTTGAGGACACTTGCTCGCAAGTGATCCAGATTATTATGCTATTAAAAATTTTGATTTTTATTATGAGGCATTATGGGTTGATGACATGTTGTTTTAATGCATTGACACAGACAAGTGCTATTGACTTGGTTTACAGAGTGTGCAGGATTTTGGACCTCGAGGATGCAGAGGCATCGGTGGAACCCTTGGACTCCAGATCGAGTCAGGGAGTGTACCATTGGGGTTTGATTGTTTTTACTGTGATATTAGTGCATCTGATTAGATGGTATGATATGGATATGTTCTGGCATGATTTGTTGATGATGCAGGCTGATGATAGCTTGCCGACCAAACTCACATATGGAGTAAAGGGGTCACGCACGACTACCAGAGATGTTGAGGGAGAGGTGTGGACAATAGCCCTGCCACAGCCTACTAGCACTCCTATCGTGGCTCGAACTATAGGTTAACAATTACCTAGTTAGAGAGGACTGTAACACCCTGTTTCCCCCAGTTTGTAAAAATAACTGGACTGGCCAGAACTGTGGAAAACTCATAAATGTGAATATGTGATGTAAATAGACCTTATGGAAAAGGTCAATAAATGTGAATAAAATTATGAATTTATTGCAGGACTGCTGAGAGGGGATGTGCAGAAAAAGAGACCACGATGGTGGTGGAAGGCACCTGGAAAGGTGGCATTAACTTCCACCGAGAATTAATAACGTATTTGGACTCCACTAGCCTGGAGAACCAAAAGCAGCTCGCTGGCCCTGAATTAAATGTCTCGCAGGCTGGTAGGTGGATGGCTTAATGAGGGATGGGAGGTGCATCGCCCATCCGTAGAGCCATCAGGCCTGACCAGCACGAGGGTAATTGTGCCACACACAACCTCACAAGAGGATAAGGCGTAGGGTAGAAGCGATTGGGGGCAGACGCGAGGGGAGAACTCTGGCAATATGCAGAGTGAGTGATAACAGGGAGGAAGGATTGCAACCTTCACTCCTGGTCACTGGCAGACCGAGACACAGTCTCACAACATCGTGGTCTCAGCTCGGGGGTGGCTAGTGGTAAATCCGCTGGGAGTCGCTAAGCCTACGGTTGGGTGGAAACGAGCACCCCTCTCAGCAGTTGCTTGACCCCCTGGTGTTATTTCTGATAAGTGTTTTGCCTCTGGCATCTTGAAATATATATATATGTGTGTGCTTATTTTGATAATTATGATCATAAGCTATGAAACTGTGACTGATTTCATTATAAGAATCACTGTATGGTGTTTTGATCAGTACTAGTAGTTGTATATTTATATGGAAAGACTACGTATGGTTTATGTCCTCATGAATTCATTATTTGTGTGTGTACTGACCCAACTCAGACTTCACGCCTAGCTCTCGGGAGGACGACATCCTTATATACCTCAGGTAGTACCGTGAGTAATTCTCCCCATAGAAATACCTTCCTTGAAAAGCCCATCAAGAACCGGGAAGGCGGTCATGAAGGCGTAAGGCCTTAGTAACCCTGCATAAGGAGTAACGATCCTCTTGAAAACCAAGATGACAACATAAGGATGAAGTAACAAATCGACGGATGAGATCCTGTCAGGAGATCTGTGGTCACTCACGACCGTCAGATCGGAGGAAGGAGCTGGAAAGTTAAGTACCTTAACCTTATAGGTATTAATCGATGGATGAGATTTCATCGGGGAATCTGCGGTCACCCACGACCGTTAGATTAGTAGGAGAAAGTAGGGTGTTAAACACCCTACTACTTAGTTTCTCTGTGACTTCATGGATAGCGAAGAGTTTAGGACTATAGATCCCCAAGGTTCATGAGAGTATCTGGACCGTGGATCTTTTCCACGCCTAGGGAATTGTGGAAGAATGCATCGGTAGGAACCATTGTGAGCCGTCAGATCTCGGCTGAAAAACACGACAGCCGTTGGATCTGTCAAGAGATACCCGAGGGTTAACGACTCCAGTGTATAGGGGCGAAAAACCCCGGATAGACCTAGGCCGTCCGATTAATGGAGGCCATGTGTCGCGAGATCTCCCATTTTGAGAAATAGGAAATTGTGGAATCGGGATTCCTGTTGACAGGAGGTCAGTATTTTCCATGGTGGAAACCCCAGAGTAGATCTGAGCCATCCGACTAACGGAGGCCACGTGTCAATAGATCACCCATTTCAGGAAATCAGGAATCACAGATTCGGGATTCTTGTCGACAAGAGTTCAGGATTTTCCATGGTGAAAACCCCAGGATAGATCCAAGCCATCTGATTAACGGAGGCCACGTGTCAAGAGATCTCCCATATCAGGAAATTGGAAAATCGCGAGATCGGGAATCTTGGTGACAAGGTATCGGGACTTTCCTGGGTGGAAATCCTGAGACAGATCTAGATCGTCCGATTTACGAGGGACACGTGTTGAGAGATTAACCACATATGGAAACTGGGGATTGAGAATTCAGGAGTCCCATGATCGAGAGTTCGGACTCTCGTGATGATAACTCCCGATGAAGTGATGAGATTCTTTCGGAGGATCTCAGGATCTATCATAACCGTTGGATGAGAGGAAGAGACGTCAAATTTAAGTTGGGGTGCGAATGCGCAATAGGGTAAGTAGCGAACAGATATGGATGGCCAGAGTCCACCTGCCCAGATCTATGGCTGAGGATTCATTCCAGAGCCCCCTTGCCATTCTGCCTTTAATGGGGGGGGGGTGGTCTGGAATTGGAGGTGCAACTCTCGAACGGTCGAGATTAACTGATCATGATCAACGACGCTCAGGTGGATTCCGGACCCCCCTTGCCATTCTGCCTTTAGTGGGGGGGGGGGGGTCCGGAATAGTGTGGCGTGTGAAGTAGGGCCCCCTCCTGTCTTGTCGACTATCGTGTCACACTTCCCCCTCTACCACCTGTACTCCACATAACCATACGACGGGGCCTGTTCTCATTGGTTGTTCTCTAGCCCTGTTGGGATTCGTCCCTATTGGCCGGTCGCTAGCCCTGTCGGGGTTCGGCGGTTGCAAAGATGAATGGTTTGACATTACCGTAGTGCCGAGACACGAAATTCAAAAGACACTACATTGATTTGAACTATGATCATGATCCACGACCACATGGGAATGAAGAGAGAGAAAGAACTAGCTTGCACTAGGCCTCCATAGGTAATTCGAGGGCTCTGTATCAGCAGAAATTAACGAAAATTTTGATTGAGGAAGTGGGTATGTGACAAGGACCCATGATTCCATGAGGGCATACTGTGACAGTAGCTCATGATGATTCTAAGGGACGCGCAATAAGGTGGGGGCCTTATTCCTTAGAAGCCCTTAGTCTCCCACAAGTTCACCTGGCAGAGTATTGACACCAGGGGTTATTGATGTCTACCAAGTCAGTCAAGAGGCGAGTGGCACCCTTGGAGCACGTGGTGCATCCTGAAGGGCACATCTTTCAAGAAAAATGGAGAATGGTGAGTGGCACCCTTAGAGCACGTAGTGCATCCTGAAGGGCATGTCGCACAAAGGAACAGATGAGGCGACTGGCACCCTTGGAGCACCTAGTGTGTCCTGGAGGGCACACCATGTTGTTTATGATAGAGGAATGAACCTAGATGGCCCTAAGACAATTAACATGTTAAGTAATTAAAAAAAAAAACAATTTCCCTAATTAAATGTCACCCAGTATGAAATTTAAGGCCTAAGTCTAAATTACGCTAGTGGTAAAATTTTGTCTTCTATAAAAACAAATAGTAATGAAAATAAAAAACAACTTAACTAATAATTATGATCTTCATTAAATCTTGTAACATGAGGGGGGTAAGAAATGAAATGTTTCAAAAAAAAATCATGTTGAATTAAAATTAAAAAAGGGAATTAATTGTTTTATTACCTTAATATATTAAAATATACTAGTTAAATAAGAAAAGGGAGAAAGGGGTTAATTTTCACACTTGCCTTTTTGAGTTCTAAGTAAAAGGGGAAAGAGGGAAAAAAAAAAAAAATAGGAAACTAGGGAAAAGAGGTAACATAAAAAGGGAAAAAAGGGAACTTAAGGGAAAAAGCGGAAAGTCAACTTAGTAAAGAATCTACATTTAAGAGCTTTCTAATTTTAAACTGAATTAGCAATTTCATAATAGGGAAAGCGTTTAAAACCTGTAAGGGAATTTGGGGACACCTAGGAGTGATTCTAGGAGTAACTCTAGGTGGGTGAGGGAAATAAGATAGTTAATGAATTAAAGAAATTAAATAATAGAGGAATGAAGAGGATGGGTGACACTTGTACGGAGAAGAATTTTTAGGAATTTATTTTAAAAACTTTAATTAAATGAGATTTTAGGAAAGAGAGGAAGTGGGAAATTCTATATAATGAAGGAAGGGGAAGGAGAAAGGATGATCTTTTGTTTCTGTAACATTACGCTGCAGAAATATCGAATTGACTGATTTACTTGTGGGAGTTGGGATACCCAGCTCGGAGAGGAGTGGTAGCTCAACCTTGCGAGGCGAGTTGGGAGCTAGCCGAAATCTCTAGATAGTGTGTGTGGCCCCTTTGTGGCTCGGGGGGCTAAGGGGGAAGAAGAGTACCCCTAGCATTGGCTGAGAGGTACTGGTGAAGTCTCGACGGTCGGCGAGCGAGAGTTGCATGGAGCGCACAGACGTCATTCAAAGCGGGCGATCAGGCAACAGTACACTCTTTTCATTTTGTATGGTAGAATATATTAGGACTTATGATTGGTTCTGTATAGTTAATGGGGAAGTAAACTGATGTTTTTGAATGAAACTGTTCTTAGCCTAGCTCAATGGTTGTTGTATTCTATGGCCTTCATTTCCCGCATGTCCTGACCACCTGGCTGTGATTGATTGTGTCCTTTTGGTTGTTTTCCCTTCGTCCTTAGCTCCTCATTCCTCGCCTGAGCAGTCGGCCAGGAGCTTGATCTACGATCATTGCCTTAGCGTCAAAATACCTATGGATCTCAACGCCCTACTTTTCTATGCGGGGATGATGAGAGAAGGATGATCCCGTCATCCGTCTACCGTTGTTGTTGTCCTTGGCTAATTGTTTGTCTTATGCCCTGATGCGTTTATCTAACCCTGTAAAGTTTGATTGATGACGAAGTCTTCCTTCAGCCCGACATTTTTATATCTTGTAGTTTCCTAGTGAATGCCCCTCCTTCGGCTGCACTTCTTTGACTTGGGGGTGAATACGCACAGCCAACCCTTGTATTTAATTTCTGGTCAGTTGTTTCGATTGCCCGGTGCTTGACAAAGATACAAGCCCTTCGTTCCAGACTGCCAGGGTGTTTGGTTAATAAATTTTTTACTTCTAGGCGTTTAATGAATGGTTAAATCTCAGCTCATTAAATTGTTTGGATGTTTTAACCTTAGTAATTTTGATTGTTCAGACTCAGCGATTGATGTTCGAATGTTAATTTCACTGTAATTATGACCAGCAACGTTGTTGTTTTTTTTTTTTTTATCCTGGAATCACCGTGTTCTAATTTACTTGCTGCCACTTTAGACACTTGATAGACAATAATTTCTTACCCCAGCAGACCAGCATTTTCATCCCGGACTTACCGTGTTTTAAATTTACTTACTGCCACGTTTTTACACTTGAAGGACACTAAATGTTTATCCTTGAATGCTGGCGTAGATACTGAGTTTGGGTAGCGTTTTTATGGTGCTGATGGAGGTGGTTAGACTGTGTATTGGGGGCATAATTTGTGTTAATAGATGACCACGATCCTGCCTATAAAACATCACCATTTGTGCTGCATAGATGACCATGATCTTGCCTGTAAAATGCGACCATTTTTGTTGACTGTGTGCTACTACAATGACCACGTTCGCCCCTTAGATGCGTAGTGTTGTGATTGATTGAGTCACTGTGGTTGGGCGCCTAGTTGCTAGGCTTCGACCTGTATGTTGATGCGCTGGCTTGTGGATTGCTATGTTGGCTACGGTAATGTTGTGGGCTATTGCCCAATCCCATCATTTAATTGGATGCACCTTTCCCAGCGCATGGAGAAGAGAGCAACCAAATCTTATTTCCAGTTTCGAAGCCCGAGCCCAGAGCCTTCGTTTCAGTCCCGTGTCTCAATAAAAAGTGTCCTCAGTGTTGACCTTCCATGCCTCTTGAACCCGAATATGGTGTGCTCTATTTAAATTTTGGGAAGCTATTACTCATTCACAGTTTTACTCGACACCTTTTCCACCCTGCCTTTATTAAATAATATATATTTAGGAAGTTAAAAGGAGCCTCAAGTGGATTTTAAAGTTTTTTTTGTTCAGTTAAAAGTTATATTCAGTTTATCAATATTCTGGATTAAAATTTTGTTTAGTTTAAAATTTACCTTAAAATCTTACTACAGTTAAGTTTTATGCCTGTAAATCATACCTGCTCTAGTTGTGTAAGAGTGGCTTGAATATAGAGAGTGGTTTTCACTTGATATTTTTATTCATTTCTTATTTGTATTCAAAGTGTAATGATGGTAATCATATATGATGAAATCCCCGTGTAAAAGATAATATTCACTTTTATAATTATATTCATGTTCCTATGAAGTTAACCATGATGGAGTAAGCTTAGATTATTTTTAACATGCACCTTGTGGCTTATGGATGTCATCACATTAGTTTCACATTCGAGGCTAAGTGGTTGGGAAATCCCGCCAATCACATGTTGTTGGTATGTTGCTTTATAAAAGAAGGATGATATTATGTTGATGATAATTTGTTTATCATGTACGATAATGTTAATAGTTTCCCTCGTTTTTATTTTATGTTGATTCTTATAAGCTTTCCCCTTTTAAAAAGAGACATGGAAACAAATTCCTTAAGTTCATTGTACACTTAGGTGTGCTTGGGTTATAAAGGAGTGGTAAGGCAAGGCACTCGAGCCTCTTGCGCCTTATAACAATGTGGATGCAGTATTGATGGTTTAGTTCTCTCTTCTTGCGCAAGTGGATTGTATGTCATGAATGATAGTCATAGATTTTAGGGTTCTTGCACATTTGGATTTACGTAGTAAATGGTGGTTTAGATATTTTTTTTTATCTAGTTTATTCTTGAAAGATGGATTTAAACTTACTTATTTCTTGCGCACATGAAAATTTAGGTTTTGCATGACGTATTGCATAATGTTTAGATTTTACTTCTTGCGCGCAAGGGAATGTCAATGTAATGAATGGTAGTTGGTTATTTACTTCTTGCGTCATCAAAATTTATTGTAACAATTCAGAGTGCAAGAGTGTATAATGTGCGACCTTATATAAATAACATAGTTTTCATTATGGGTGTAAATAAAGTGGTTCAATGTCTACCTTATGCAAAATACTTTACAGGGCCGACTTTAAATATTCTTGAAAGATTTATAGAGTTGATTATTGTGGAGTGAAGTGTCCTGGATGATCTTGATGTTGTCTTTTAGCTTGTCAGCTTGGACTTGTTTATTTGGGGTGGGATGTAGACACCTCCTTGTTCCTCAGAACAGTCTCCATCCCTAAGACCTTAAATGGTCAAAATCGATGGGAACCTGGGCTTGAGCATTGCTTATGTGTCCTGGAGGTCCTAACCATTGCAGGGTAGGACGGGTGGGTAGTCATTCTTATTCTGTGTCGGTCGATTGTCATCCATTGCTTCCAGATGCTTGAGGTGCCTCTTAGGTCATTATGTTGTTGTCGCGTGAGTTGCATGCGTCAGGTTCGTCGTTGTGTTACGACGTTGAGTATAATTTATTTATTACCCTTCTACACACGCACACACACACACACAAAAATAAAATAAAGAGAATTTTTGCGCTTGTTATTTGAGGCTTGTTGTCGTAACTAAATGGGAGGTTGTTACAATAAGACACATATAAAGTTACATTCAAATTAAATAAACACAATTTCTTGACATTGAATATAGTTGAAGATAAAAATTTATGAGCACATAAATTTAGACTGAAAATTTAAATGTGTTTGTCATATAGACTGGGATTGTGGCTCTCGCGGATCATAAGAGAAATATGTACAATAAATAAGATTGTGGAAAGAAGAAGTGGGCGACGGTAGAGAGCAATAACTGGAAAGAATAAATTGGAAGGTATCAATATTTGGCTAGACATTTCTATTTAAAAAGGTGGAATAACTGGATTGATAAACAAACAGGATGTGATCGGTATAGACTTATAGTGATGATACATATCACCCCTTTTTCTATTTGCTTGCTGATGCCTTTTTATTGCTGTCGTCAACGACTACTGGAATCATTCCAACTGCCTGTTTCCTTTCATCGACGACCTGCTTCATTTCCCTTTGGACCCATTCTTCAACGTAGCTTCTCAAGGGAGCCACGTTGATCTCATTCCAGATTTTTATGTTGAAAATTTCCTTTTCTAATTCCCTTATATCGATAGAAAGATTACGCAGAGCCTGATCAATTTCTTCATTTTGTACTGAATAGTCGACTAGCCAGTTGTCTACGTCATCTTCGCCATATTCAAGGATGTTGTAAAACTTTTCTAAGGACAACCCCTTAAAAATATCAACTTATTTATAGAAGGCTTGCTTAGTTAAGGGCAAAGAGTTGATGATTAAGTTGGGGTCTTGGACCTCGTTGGTCCTTCCGACTAAGTCTATTTCGGTCAGTGTTATGAATAATTTTTCTTTCTTTGATATGGCTTGTTCACATGATTGGACAATGAGATACAGGTTCTTCACTTTCTCTTTTCAACATGCATTTAATTGAGTGATCCAATTTTTGGAGGGAATATCTTTGTGTCTTCTTCTCATTTCTGTCATGTTGTTGACATGGGTTCCAAAAGGGATGTCCGTGTCTAAATAGAAACATTCTTCATTTTTTAAATCCACCTGCAAATGTTCGTGCAAACTATGTGCCCTCGTTCCAGGGGAAGCCATACTTTATGATGTCTCCCATGCCTCAGTAATCAATTCCATTATTTTCTTGATATTCTTCTCCACATATCCTCTACACGATGCGAGGAGGCTGGAGGATCCTTTTAACTTGGCTGTAGGGGTGGCAAGTGTTAGTATCTAACCTTGTTTTTGATTGCGTGAGTATCCCTAGCCCATGTCCTCTCCTTTTTCACGATTTTCTATCAAAAACTCTGTTTTTACCTCTTGGTTTGGAATATTATTTTTCAATTTTTATTGCATTTTTAAATGATTTTTAATTTTTTTAAAGATTAGGATTCGATATGATAATATTTTGTCACATCACTTGTCATTTCATTATTTTAATTTTCAAATTTTGCCAAGTCAGAAAAAGCACTGCAGGAATAGCGCTATTCCCGTAGCGTTGGGAATAATCATGGTTTTTCATGCGCCATCCTGCCCAGATTGTGTCCTAAATTTTCAAATCATGATTAGAAGATTTGCCTACTTCTTTATGATCTATTTCAGGTTGCTATTTTTTTTATAACAACTACATATGAGGGATTGAGTTGTACCTGCCATACCTGCATCAAATCAAACATGTTTGAATATCATTAACATAACCATCACCTTCTATTTTAGTGTGTCGGCTATTTTGTGCAGCGATCAAATTGAATGAAGAAGTGATTCTTAGTTATTAACAACCCATAGGAACTGAGAATTCAAATCACCAATCCTCACAGATCTTTTTATAGGACCATATCATCAACATGACACCAAAGAAGAGCGACCAGATTATCAGATTGGAACCTGAGGGCACGAAATTACTCGAAGCATACCCTCAAATGGCGCAAAGTTTTAAATATGTGGGCTGGTTTGAATTTTTCACAACCTTCTAGAGGCACGATGAACATATTTCAATGGTTTTCACACAGAATTTTGATGGCTTTGAAGCTATAGTTGGAAAATTACTGATGCTGGTGACTGAAAATTCAATGTCTAAAGCTATAGATTGCCAGTTGGTGGGGAAAGGTGGTGGAAGAAGGAGAATGTGGTTATGGAATTTGTGAATCAATTTTTAATCCCAGAAAAACAAAACCCTAACTGGAAAAAGGGAATAACACATAGCTAGGTAAAGAAGGAATGGCATACTACTTTGCTGATCATCCATAGGTATATCACGTGTGAGGGAAGATTTTCATTGGTTTATCTTTGCCATATCAGACTGCTAATTCACATTAATGGTGATTATCCTCTTAATTTACCATACTTTCTACTTAAGAGTTTATCTAAAATGTCCAAGAGAGTGCAGTCTCATCCTACTTCAGCTAAAGGTAGTCTCTTTCACCAGGGTTTAATTAAGACATTGGTAATATCCTCTTTAAACGAAGTCCAAAGACCTTGGGATTGGCTAATCCAGTCTTTAATAAATTATTTACAATCAACTAAATCAAAAAATTCCAAAAGGAATAAATCATCCCGATAGAAAAAGACTGGTAAATCCACCAAGTTCCTAATTAAAGAAGAATCACCTGCAACAAGAGTAACTCGGGCTAGCAAGAGGAAGTTGCAAAATCAACAAACCATTGGAGATTTTCCTGTAGGTAAAGAGCATGAGGAAGCTACCACTATCCGAGGTAAGAAATTTAAACCAGATGAAGATATTGACATATTTATTAATCCAGAGATAAACATGGAAATTGATGAGGATGAGGATTATACTACGAACCTAGTTCAGTCCCCAGTTAAGTAGAAAAAAAAATATACAAGTAAGAAAAATGCAAAAGGCAAAAAACAAAGAAAAAATATAACACTTGTGCCTAAGTGCCCAAGGAGAATATCATAATTATAGAGGATAATTCAGAAGATTCCAAGACAGGCATCGAAAAAACAGGCAGAGACACCTTCTTTTTACAGGACTAAGAAAGAATTTGAAAACTTGAGGAAGAGACAAGAAAAGAGAAAACATGTTGCTCAATACTCCAGGAGACCTGTGAAAAGAGAAACCACAAAATCAAATTCAATATCTGAATATGTGTTTAAAGGTACAAACGTAGTTTATGATGACATAGATGATCTTTTTGCAGAACCAGAAAAGCTACAGGAAATACTCTGTTTTACCTGTTTTAGTCTTTATCCTCAAGAGAGGTTTCATAACAACTGAAGATGAATTCGTTGAAACCAAAACACATTTTTGTTGGGAACATTCCCCTTTAGAAAAACCTCTCTTGGTTTTTACACAACTATCACATTTTAATAGATTGAAATTGATCTTTGAGGCCTATTTTTCAGAGATTTCACAATAAATAATTTCCTGTTTTAGTCACTAATTTTGGGCGAGGTTGAAGAACAGCTGGAGATGAATTTTCGGAAACCAAAAGAGGTTATTTTTGGGAACTGGACCCTTCACAAAAACCTCTCTCAGGTTTTACAAAGATATCACCATTTGGGATATACGAAGAGATTGTTGGACCCTATTTTTCAGTAATTTAGCAGATTTATTTTCTTAAAAAATCTCATGGACAACAGTTGACAGGCCATTTATTCTATTGCAATGCATTTGATTTATTTATCTTAAGTAACATAGTGAAAACTTTGTTGTTTTTGTTTATTATTAAGTTTTCCTTCAAGTACATGTTCTTGTTTCTCAATGATATTTTGAAATAAGAAATCTATATGGGGTTGACAAATTGAATACTCTCATATATTTCCTTCTTTATTTACCTTATTTTTTGATCTATTGATGTGACTACCATTTACTAAATCAGTGGGATGTTTTCTTGGTTTACATTTGAGTTATGTGTTTATTTTGAATCCTTGAACCAACTTTCACCCATTTTCTAAAAACCTATTTAGAAAACCCTTAAAAATACCATTGCAATAACTTGATGATGCCCTAGCTTTCCCTCTCACAGTCAAGTGCAAATTTAGGGACTAACATATTTTGGCGCCGTTGTCGGGGATGGAGGAACGAAGAATTTATCCTTACGAGAACAAAAATGATCAATTATAGCTCTTGATGGTGAATAAGAGTTGGAAATTTTTTATGACTGTATCATTCACCTGGAGACTCCATGAAGGAAGAATCCATTGGCAATTCCACTGATCCAAGATATGAAAGGCTATGGAAGCCATTTTGGCTTGTAGGTTTTCTCCATTTGATTTCTACGGTATTCATGGATTTCCAAATGTTGTGCCTACTATGCATGAATGGGGAGACAACCTTCTGAGGTTCATAGGAGATAATCACGATCATCTTGCACAAAAATTGATTGATTTTCATCAATACATGGATCAACTTGATATTCATCATGAAGATGTATTGTTGAAGATGTTTATGTACTCCTTGGAAGGAGAGGTGAGACAATGGTACCGATCTCTTCTTGTTTCCAGTGTTTCATCATTAAATGATTTCCATGCTATTTTTCATTCATTTTGTAAGAGGACTTATCCTACCGAATGCCTCTTGAATGATTTTTGTGAGCAATTTAAACCTCTTAGAATTATTTTTTTTCAGCAGGGCTTTAGTGATGAGATTAGTGAGGATATTTTGGAATGTTCTCATAATGCTCCTAACAATTTTGATGGCCATTCGAATGGGTCTCTTCATGAAGAATTTTCTATTGGAAATATTTGTGAAGGCCAGTATTTTAGTGAGGAAATTCTTGAAGATTATATTAATGATGAACAATTTGTTTTATCATTGCTAGTTGAAATCAATCAAAAGTCTCCATTCTTTCATGATGAATAAGATTTGATCATTCATGAAACTTTCTCTCATTCTTCTTTTCAAGGAGAAGTTTTTCAATATGTTGTTGATGATAGTGTCATGGATAATATGACAAAAAATTTATTGGATTGTCATAATGAATTTTTTGTTCCAAAAGACCAGGTTGTTCATTTGTGTTCTTTCTTTGAAGAGCATAATGAAACAAAATTTTGTGAAAATCAAAATTCATAATTTTTTTATAGTCAACCTGTATATGATGACTATGAAAATGGAGAAGAGCAGAATTTCACATCAACATTCATTGATCTGTGCAACAGTGAGCCTGTTTTTGATGAGTATGAACCTAATGTTGGAGAAATAGATGAAATAAGTCAACCTACCCAAGATGTTGTTGTTCACTATAATAAAACAAGTGATGTTAATGTGTTGTTTGAAGGAAATCAAGTGAATTATGGTCTCCCAAATACAATAAAAATGTCAGAGGAGCAGTTTGGGTTTTTTCTTCAGCTGGAATTTTGTTATATTATATATGATCCAGTAGCTGTCTACATGGAGTCAGTGTTTCCATAGGTTCAAAATTTTGCAGCATTCAGAATTAAAGCAAATTGCAGCTGTAAGTATGGGTTGCCCATTCATTTGTTGCTGCAAACATCTCAGTTTTTATACATTTTCTTATTTACTTCCAAGGAAGAAGACCATCTTGTCAGTCAAAATCTTTCATGGCTGCATTGGAAGTTTGATGTGACCTGATAAAGGAACTAATTTCTTAGTTGTGTAGGAGTTGTACATAAATAAGATTTATTTTTGAGCATGTTGGTTTCAGTTTGAAGATCAATTTACAATATGAGAGTAGTGTCAAGTTTTCAGTATGAAAGAATAAGGACTCCATAGCCCAATGGAAAGACTACTTGCAGTTTTGTGGTTGTTATTTTTTAGCTCAAATAAAGACTCCATATACCCATTGGAATTGTTTCTTTACAATTTGTGGTTTTCAATAAATATGAAAAAACAGGGAAATAAAGCGAATTAGAAGGATATGAAGGCATTGGTCAATAGTTCTTAAAGCTTCATTATGAAACTTTACCCCCAGAAGGAGCCAGTGTTAGTCTCTAACCTTGTTTTTGATTGAGTGAGTATCCCTAGTCCCTTCCCTCTCCTTTTTCATGATTTTTTATCAAAAACTCTATTTTTACCTCTTGGCTTGGAAGATTAGTTTTCAATTTTTATTGCAATTTTAAATGATTTTTAGTGTTTTTAAAGATTAGGATTCGATATGATAATATTTTGTCACATCACTTGTCGTTTCATTATTTGAATTTTCAAATTTTGCCAAGTAAGAAAAAGTGCTGCAGGAATAACGCTATTCCCGCAGCATCGGGAATAATCATGGTTTTGTATGCGCCATCCTGCCTAGATCGTGTCCCAACTTTTCAAATCATGATTAAAAGATCTGCGTATTTATTTGTGATCTATTTCAGGTTGCTATTTTTTTTATAACAACTACATATGAGGGATTGAGTTGTACCTGCCATACCTGCATCAAATCAAACATGTTTGAATATCATTAAAAGAAACATCACCTTCTATTTTAGTGTGTCGACTATTTTGTGCATAGATCAAATTGAAGGAAGAAGTGATTCTTAGTTCTTAACAGCCCACGAGAAATAAGAATTCAAATCACCAATCCTCGTAGATCTGTTTACAGGACTATATCAACAGCATGGCACCAAAGAAGAGTGGCCAAATTATCAGTCTAGAACTTGAGGGCACAAAATTAATCGAAGCATACCCTCAAATGGCACAGAGGCTTAAAGATGTGGGTTGGTTTGACTTTTTCACAACCCTCCAGGGGCACGATGAACAAATTTCAATGGTTTCCGCACAGAATTTTGATGGCTTTGAAGCTATAGTTGGAAAATTACTGATGCTGGTGACTGAACATTCAATTGCTAAATCCTATAGATTTCCAGTTGGCGGGGAAAGGTGGTGGAAGAAGGAGAATATGGTTATGGAATTTCTGAATGAATTTTTAATCCCAGAAAAATAAAACCCTAACTGGAAAAAGGGAATACCACATAGCTGGGTAAATAAGGAATGGCATACCGCTTTGCTGATCATCCACATGTATATCAAGTGTTAGGGAAGGTTTTCATTGGTTTATATTTACCATATTAGACTGCTAATTCACATTAGTGGTGATTATCATATTAATTTACCTTACTTTCTACTTAAGATTTTATCTAAAATGTCCAAGAGAGTGCAGTCTCATCCTGCTACAACTAAAGGTAGTCTCGTTCACCAAGGTTTAATTAAGACACTGGTAATATCCTCTTTAAACGAAGTCCAAAGACCCTGGGATTGGCTAATACAGTATTTAAGAAATGATTTACATTCAGCTAAATCAAAAAATTCCAAAAGGAATAAATCAGCCCAACAGAAACTGACTGGTAAAGACATTGAGTTCCTAATTAAATAATAATCACCTACAGCAAGGGTAACTCGATCTAGCAAGAGAAAGTTGCAAACTCAAAAAACCATTGGAGATTTGCCTGTAGGTAAAGAGAATGTGGAAGCTACCACTAGCTGAGGTAAGAAATTTAAACCAGATGAAGATATTGACATATTTATTAATCCAGAGATAAATATGGAAATTGATGAGGATGAAGATTATACTATGAACCCAGTTCAGTCCCTAGTCAAGAAGAAACATAAATCTACAAGTAAGAAAAGTGAAAAAGGAAAAAAATTGAGCAAAAAACTAACAAATGTGCTTAAGTTACCAAGGAAAATCTCATAATTATAGAGGATAATTTAGAAGATTCCAAGACAACCTCGAAAAAACAGGCAGACACACCTTTTTTGCACAAGACTGAGAAAGAATCTGAAAACTTGAGGAAGAGACAGGAAAAGAGAAAACATGTTGCTCAATACTCCAGGAGACCTATGACAAGAGAAACCACAAAATCAAAATCAATATCTGAATCTTTGTTTAAAGGTACATATGTAGTTTATGATGACATAGATGATCTTTTTGCACAATTAAAAAAGCTACAAGAAATACTCTGTTTTTTACCTGTTTCAGTCTTTATCTTGAAGAGAGGTTTCAAAACAGCTGGAGATGAATTCATTGAAACCAAAAGACATTTTTGTTGGGAAAATTCCCCTGCACAAAAACCTCTATCTATTTTTACACAACTATCACATTTTAAGATATTCAAATTTATCTTTGAGGCCTATTGTTCTGAGATTTCACAATAAATAATTTCCTGTTTTAGTCAGTAATTTTGGGAGAGGTTGCAAAACATATGGAGATGAATTTTTGGAAACAAAAAGAGGTTTTTGTTGGGAACATTCCCCTTAACAAAATATCTCTCCATTTTTACACATCTATTACATTTTAAGATATTCAAATTTATCTTTGAGGCCTATTTTTCAGATATTTCACAATAAATAATTTCCTGTTTTAGTCACTAATTTTGGGTGAGGTTTCAGAACATATGGAGATGAATTTTTGAACAAAAAAAGAGGTTTTTGTTGGGAACATGCCCCTTCACAAAAACCTCTCTCGGGTTTTACACAACTATCACCTTTTTGGAGATACAAAGAGATTGTTGGATCATATTTTTCAGTAACTTGCCAGATTTATTTTCCTAAAACATCTCATGGACAACAATTGACAAGCCACCTCATCAATTTGAATTGGAGATCAGATTTGATATTATCCTTGATCATTTGAAACAAGAAACTAAATACATATGAGGAGGTTTTGAGATCCATTTCTTTTGGATCTTGAAAATTATGTATTGCTTCTATATAAACTCTGTAGAAGGAGAACTTTGGATGATTAGTTGGGCATTCAAGGACCTTTTTTGCAAAAATCCACTACAAGACAATTTATATTCCATATTGATAGTAAATGGAAAAGGCATGTTGATCGTCAAATCCTTTTTCATATCTTATTCTATTTCTTTTCTTACTTGAAGTCATTTATTCTATTGCAATGCATTTGATTTCTTGATCTTACGTAACACAATGAAAACTTTGTTGTTTTTGTTTATTATCAAGTTTGCCTTCAAGTACATGTTCTTGTTTCTCAATGATATTTTGAAATAAAAAATCTATATGGGGTTGACAAATTGAATACTCTCATATATTTCCTTCTTTATTTATCTTATTTTTTGATCTATTGATGTGACTACCATTTACTAAATCAATGGGATGTTTTCTTGTTTTACATTTGAGTTATGTGTTTATTTTGAATCCTTGAACGAGATTTCAAACATTTTCTAAAAACCTATTCAAAAAACCCTTAAAAATACCATTGCAATGACTTGATGATGCCCTAGCTTGCCCTCTCACAGTCAAGTGAAACTTTAGGGACTAACAATAGGCATGGCTATTGCTAAAGGACTGACAAGCAATGCCATAGGAATCAAAGCTTCCTCCAATTCCTTGACTTGGTCCTTCAGTTTGGCATTCTCGGCCTCAATGCCTCCAATGGAATCTTCAAGAGAATCTCTGGTTGCTCTATGAAGTCGAGAGATTTGGGATGACCGCATGTTCCCAAGTTTAATCTTTGAACAAGATTTCCCTTTCTTATTTTTTACATCTCTGTTTTCAATAATTTAATTTTTAGACTCCCTGTAAAAAACAACGCTTTGGAATATGAAGGATTCATCTTCGTAAAAAATTTCGATCTTATCTATATCCATTGGGAGACTATGCTAGATCGTGTCTATGGGCTAATAAAGGTTGCAAAATATTCTATCCAAACCAATCTCAAGTTCCATGTTCTCACTCTCAATTTCAGGCTCTTCCGCTTGTCCTACAATATTTTTTCTCTTCTTCTTCATGGGAAGCTTGTGAGAACTATCAATTTTAGCGTGAGGAGGGTTGTTATCTCCTCCTCCATTTAAAGAATTCTGGGTTGCTTTCTTATTGGGGTGGGCTATTGGAGCGATGCTCGGGGATGTCATACTTTTGGGAGTGGTATCCGGGGCTTGAATACTCTTCTCACCGGGGCCTTTTCTCTATTTCTTGTACAATTTAGTGGTGCTTTGAAATGTGTCTAGGTCGTCGACGTCAGAAGAAGGAGTGTTGTCGTTAGTGTCTCTGTTTTCTCTCACGTGTCTCTGGAAAAAAGAATTGTTGAGGCCAACTGTAAGTAAATGTTCTAAAAAAATTCCATTAGGTTCGAACCCTCTTAGCCTTTCAACATATCTTAGGTTCAAGTTGTTGAAATGGGCTACGAATTCATCAATTTTGTTGACGTTTCTCAACACGAAGTCCCTGACTTTCCAAGGCAGAGGAATGAATTGTTTTTTTCTCTTCTTATGGAATAGATGCAACCAGTAGTTGTATCGCCTTGCTATTTATGTAATAAACATTTTGTCCATAATATGACATGGAAAGAGAGCAGGTTTTTCCTTGGAGCCAAAAATCCTTATCACACTGCAAATCTCCATTTGTTCAAGTGCCCCCTTCCTATCCAAAAACTTGGTTGCCTGGTTAGATATGGGGGGAGTATCCTTTCCTAATAATAAAACTTTGAAAACATAGACAAAGTTATTAAATACCTCATAAAAACAGTGGGAGGCCTTGTGCCTCCACAAGGCCGTGTACCAGAAGGTTACTGGGTCGAATTCCCAGTTTACCTTCTTGGAGAGACTCAATTTTGAAAATAGACAACAATGCGCTATCGCAAAAACCAAGTAGGATGACATATAGAATTTCTTTTCCTTTTTGAAGAATGACAATTGGAAACAAATTTCAAGGGAAATTAGCTTCCCCTAATAAAAAATGGATTGTTCCTTGACTATGAAATACAAAATATAAAGAACCATGCAGGAAATAGTTGTTGTCGGTTTCTGTCCCGTTATTCTTGTAAACAACCAGGCAATTTCCCAGAATGGATTTCTAAACGAACTAACCTACAAGATTGTGATATCTTCAAGAACTGCCATCGGGTCTTCCAGGAACTCGGGAAAGAGGTCCAACCAGTTATTATGCTTTCTTAGGAATTGCTTGGAGTCTTCTCCTCTGAACGTCAATGTTGGCTCTGACAATCTTAACATCTGGCGGAAGACCTGAGGTTATAAAGAAATGGGAGAGTGGTCCTGCAGTGGAATAATTCTTTGGCCTGAAATATATTTATTGATGCACCAAGAGACCAGCTCCTTACAGTCAAAAAATTTAGAGACACAACCTGCACGAGCAATTCCAGAGGTCCAAATTATTTCATTCTGGGCAGAAGGGGATGAGTAGTAAGAATATGCCCTGGACCAATGGAAGTTCTGATCCTCGTTCCCAAATATGTTCACTATATCTCCACATAATTGCTTTCGAGCTGGTGCCATAAGTTTATGAGAACGTCTGTTTTCTCCAGATGATGCTTGAAATGAACAGTTGGAGGGGATAATATAACCCTCCGCAAATGTTGGTTCAATGCGTGTGAATGGGAAATCTCCTCGAGCCTTTCACTCATTACTGACAATCTCTATGGGTGCTGCATGATGAGATGTTAGGAGTACAACTTACTTATAGCATACTTAGAAGTGCAAAGGTGGCAGGTACGACAAAGAGAAATTAAGGATTGGAGGTTTCGTGAACGCGCCAACTTGACCACGCGTGAATGAGATTCCACGATGTTTGAAATTAACACTCGGAAGGGATAATATAACCCTCCATAATTATTTGTTTAATGCATATTAATGGGAGATCTCCTCGAGCCTTTCTCTCATCAATGACAATTTATACGGTTCCTACATGATGAGGTGTTACCATTAAAGCTTACTAATTGCATATTTAGAAATAAGACCTTATATATATAATAATCTTTTTATAAACAATTTTTTTATTATTATAAATAAGACTCTTATATATATAAGTATGAAAAATGATTGGACGAGCTTGAAAGTAGGGTTGCAAGGGATACCGAGGAGAGGTGAGCGCTTGGCGGTCAAATTATATGTCTTTATAATATATATATATATATATATATATATATATATATTAATGTTTATATAAACAATTTTTTATTAAAAACAAGTGCGAAGGTGATGGGGATGGGGAAGAGCAAGTAAGGAATGTCCAAGTATGAAAAGTGGTTGGACGGGCTTCAAAATAGGGTTACAGGGGATACTCAGGAGAGGTGAGTGTCCGATAGTCAAATTGTATGTCTTAGAAATTTTGACTGCAAAACGCGTAAAACTAAAGAGGGTCGGTTTGTATATTTGCGGAATTCTGGGAAAGTGGCTAAGTATGGAATAGGGAAACGGTCGGTTATACCATTTTCCGAATTAAGGATTGGAGGTTTCATGAACGGGCCAACCTGACGACACCCGAACGACATTCCATGATGTTTGAAATTAACACTCGGAAGGGATAGTATAACCCTCCGCAAATCTTGGTTTAATGCATATTAATGGGAGATCTACTCAATTCTTGGTTTAGCATTAAAGCTTACTAATTGCATACTTAGAAATGAGACCTTATATATATATATATATATATATATATATATATATATATAAGTATGAAAAGCGATCAGACGATCTTGAAAGTAGGGTTGCAAGGGATATAGAGGAGAGCTGAGTGCCCGACGATTATTATATGTCTTTATAATATATATATGTTTTTATAAACATTTTTTTTTATTATAAACAAGTGCGAAGGTGATGAGGATGGGGAAGAGTAAGTAAGGAATGACCAAGTATGAAGATCGGTTGGATGCATTTAAAAATAGGGTTACAGGGGATTCTCAGGAGAGTTGAGGGCCCAATGGTCAAATTGTATGTCCCAGAAATTTTGACTGCAAAAGGCATAAATTGGAAGAGGGCATGATGGGGCAGTCCAGCGGCCGATTTGTATATTTGAGGGAATTTTGGGTGTTATTTGCAGGTCACAGAACATTGGAAAGTAAATCTTGAGCCCGCATGTCTGGGAACCCACAAGATGTCCCATTACCTGGCAAGATATTTTCTACATGTATATCTCGAAATTTCGGGTGTTGTTT
The DNA here is from genome assembly GCA_009831015.1 of Picea engelmannii. NCBI lineage: Eukaryota > Viridiplantae > Streptophyta > Pinopsida > Pinales > Pinaceae > Picea > Picea engelmannii. The sequence goes on along the minus strand of ML808091.1, from coordinate 83,214 downwards.
GGAGGTCGCAGAACAATGCAAGGAAAACCTTGAGCCCGCCTCTCTAGGAACTCGCAAGAGAAAAAGTCGGTAAGTATGGAATATGGAAATGGTCGATTGGATTCGTTTTCACTAATATATTGATATTTGTAATAGATATCCCATTACCTGGCATGATATTTTCTGCATGTTTCTAGACAAGTTGTGTAGGGACAATTAGTATGACTATCTCCTTGAGGCATGGTGAGCGATTAACATTAAACCTCAGTTATTTCATACTTGGAAAGAAGTGCGAAGGTGGCGGGCACATGAAACAATGATTAGGAATTGGATATTTCGTGAACCCACCAACCTGACGATCCACGAAAGAGATTCAAAGAAATGGCCAAGTATGGAAAGTGAATGGATGGGCTTCAAAATGGGGTGATAATAGTTCCCCAGGAGACATGAGGACCCGACGGTCAAATTGTAGGTCTCATAAATTTTGAGTGAAAACTATGTAACACGAAAGAGGGTATGATGTGGGAGTCCGACAATAAATTTGTATATCATGGAAGTTAGGGTGTTGTTTGTAGGTCAGGGAACAATGGAAGTGCAATCTAGAGCATGCCTGCCCAGGAATCTGCGATCGGAAAAGTGGCTAGGTATGGAATGGGGAAGCGGTCGGTCAAAGTCACAATATAAAAGCAGAAGTGAAAATGTGAACCCGTGAGTCCGCCAACCCACACAGTTAGACATGTTCGGAAAAAAATGATTAAGTAACCAGAAAGAGAAAGTAGAGGGGAAAAAGAAACGTGAATTTGGTTAAGTATAGAAGAGGGGAAAGAAGGCCTAATATATTCAAATCTTTAATAGATATCCCATTTCTTGGCAAGATCTTTTCTGCATGTTTCTGGAGAATTTGTATACTTATTGCATATACTTGGAAATAAGTGTGAAGGTGGTGGGCACAGGAAACAACGACTAGGAATTGGAAATTTCCTGAACCTCCAACCTGACGATCCACGAAAGAGATTCCAAGAAATGGCCAAGTGTGGAAAGCGGTCAGACGAGATTCAAAATAGGGTGACAAGGGTTCTTGAGGAGACGTGAGGCCCTGATGGTAAAATTGTATATATCATAACTTTTGAGTGCAAAATGTGTAACATGGAAGAGGGGATGATGTGGGAGTTCGGAAGTCAATTTTTATATTGCGGAAGTCGGGGTGCTGTTTGTAGGTGAAGGAACAATGGAAGTGCAACATGCCTATCCAGGAACCTGCAAGTGAAAAATTCGGTAAGTATGGAATAGGGAAATGGTCAGTGGGACTCGTTTCCGCTAATATATTGATATTTGCAATAGATATCCCATTACCTGACATGATATTTTTTTCATGTTTTTGGACAAGTTGTGTAGGGAAAGTTAGTATGACTATCTCCTGGAGGAATGGTGAGATGTTAGCATTAAACCTTAGTTATTGCATACTTGGAAAGAAGTGCGAAGGTGGCATGCATAGGAAACAATGATTAGGAATTGGATATTTCGTGAACCCGCCAACCCGACGATCCACGTAAGAGATTATAAGAAATGACCAAGTATGGAAAGTAGGCGCACGAGCTTCAAAATGGGGTGACAATAGTTCCCCAGGAGACGTGAGGACCCGAAGGTTAAATTGCAGGTCTCAAAACTTTTGAGTGCAAACTGTGTAACACAGAAGAGGGTATGATGTCGGAGTCCGACAATAAATTTGTATATCACTTAAGTCCGGGTGTTGTTTGTAGGTCACAGAACAATGGAAGTGCAATCTAGATCCCTCCTACCTGAGAATCCGCGATCAGAAAAGTGGCTAGGTATGGAATGGGGAAGTGGTCGGTCGGAGTCATGATATAAAAGCATGAGTGCACACGTGAGTCCACCAACCCGCACAGTTAGAAATTTTTGAAAAAATGACTAAGTAACCAGAAAGAGAAGGTAGAGGGGAAAACAAAACAAGAATTTGGTTAAGTATAGAAGAGGGAAAATAAGGGATAATATATTCAAATTTGTAATACATATCCGATTTCCTGGAAATATATTTTCTGCATGTTTTTGGAGAAGTTGTATACTTATTGCGTATACTTGGAAAGAAGTCTGAAGGTGGCAGGAACATGAAACGATGACTAGGAATTGGAAATTTCTTGAACCTGCCAACCTGAAAATTCGCGAAAGAGATTCCAAGAAATGGCCAGGTGTGGAAAGCGGTCAGGCAGGCTTCAAAATAAGGTGACAAGGGTTCCCGAGGAAATGTGAGGCCCCAACGGTCAAATTGTATCTATCATAACTTTTGAGTGCAAAATGTGTAACACGGAAGAGGGGATGATGTGGGAGTCCGAAGGTGAATTTGTATATCGTAGAAGCCAGAGTGTTGTTTGTAGGTCACAGAACAATGGAAGTGCAATTTAGAGACCGCTTGCATGGGAACCCATGATCGAAAAAGTGGCTAGGTATGGAAAGGGGAAGCACTAGGTTAGAATCGTGGTATAAAAGCATGAATACAAATGTGAACCCGTGAATCCGCCAACCAACACAGCAAGACATCTTCGAAAAAATGACTAAGTAACCAGAAAGAGAAAGTATAGGGGAAAAAGAAAGGGGAATTTGGTTAAGTATAGAAGAGGGAAAAGAAGGGGATAAAAGAGTGGGAAAATAGAAAAGCGAAGGGAAATTTTCATAAGAGGTAATTGGCCTCAAATAAGCCCAATTGTTGCAAAACCATCATTTTCTAGTCCAACATTTTATCCACTTACTCATTTTCTATTGTGCTTGTACCATTAAAAAGCATGTGAGCAAATGCTTTGTTGAACATTTGTTTTTATTGCAACTTGTGGGAGTAATTGTGTTCTTGATACATTCTTCCATGACTTTGACATATTATCTTAAGTATTAAACTTCTTGCATGATGGGTTGTTAGCATTAAAGATTAATAATTTCATATCTAGAAACAATAATGACGATCTTGAATTTTAATATTGTGGTTGATTTCATAGTCCCATTTGACTTCAACCACCATAGATCATTTTTTTTTATTTGCGTAGGAGAAATTTGGTAATTTCATTAATAAAGTAAAAACTGCTCAAATAGAGGCCAGGGGATGGAAAATAGTAAAATGTTTCCTTTTGGAGTAAAGGAATCAAGGAAGTGAAAGGGAAATAATAAATCATTTGCTCAGCAAGGTTGAGATGAAAACAAAATTTGTAGGGTGGGGCCTCGACTGCCGCATCGTGAATTAGTGTTGCTATGTTCTATCTACATTACAGATAGAATTGAATGTTGGTTTGAAGTTGTCTGAAATTCATTTTGGTTTCCATAGAATCTTGATGGGATCGACAAAATGCATTGTCATATAATTTTTTAATGCTCCATATTAGATCAAATTACTTGAGCCAATACAATATTCAAGAACTACGAGACTATCGAACCATGCTAACGAGAAGAGGTGTTAAATCCAACAAAGAAGCAACAACCAAGATTCAAAGGAAAATTTTTTAATAGTAAATCCATAAAAAAAATGCTAGGCAGTGTATATCTATCCATAGAAATTGGACTGAGTTCTTTGCACCAAAGCATTGAACATTTTTTTCATAAATATAGGTACAAGATCTACAAAAAAAAAAAAAAAACATGCATAAAATTCTGTGTTGTTCCTCTAGTGGGACAACGTGCAGGGGTCATCGAGATGCTCTTCAACATGCATACAAAACTCATTACCATGATTTATTTAGGAAGTCCTTTCATTCTTCTCCTCAGAAGGTCAATGTTCATTACCACAATCTCAATATCTTGCAAAAAACCTGAGGCGGCAAAGAAATAGGAGAGTGGTTCCGCAGTGGAATAATTCTTTGTCTTGAAGTAGGTGAACAACACTCCTACTCCTAATGTTGGAAACCTGGAGTCATTGCAAGGAACCATTGAATTGTAAAAATAACAAGGAAAAGGCCCCAATGAGAAGAGTTTCCAATCCATGGCCGCCACTGCCAAGAGCACGATATCCCACAACATCGCTCCAATGGCCCACCCCAATAGGAAAGAAACCCATAATTTTTCAAACCTAGGAGGACATAAGGACCCATCCTTGCGGTAAAATTGATAGTTCTCATAAGCTTCCCATGAGGAAGAATATGAAAAATGTTGTAGGGCAAGCGGAAGAGTCCGAAACTGAAAGTGAGGACACACCAAGAGACCACCTCCTCACAGTCGAAGAATTCAGGGACACAGCCTGCATGAGCAATTTGAGAGGTCAAATTAATTCGTTCTGGGTGGGAGGGGACCAAGAGATCCCCTCCTTATAGGCAAAGACTTCAGGGACACATGCTGCATGAGCAATTCTAAAGGCCCAAATTAGTCCATTCTGGGAAGAAGGAGATGAGTAGTATGAATATGCCTTGCACCAGTGGGAGTTCTCGTTCTCATTCCCTAAGATGTTAATTGTATATCCAGAGAAAAAGAGAGTGGTCCCACAATTGAATAATTATTTGGATTCAAATATATCTTTGGGAGCATCAAGAGACCATTCCCTTACAGTGAAAGACTTCCACCTAGAACGAACTAATTTGGGCCTATGGAATTCCTACTCTTGAGATGCAAAGCGACTATTGCATTCATCGTCAGTTTCTTTTCTGAAACCCCTTACTTTGGTCTTGTCAGGGCTGCCATCTCGAACCTAGGAAGTTCCCCCCATTATGGTTGATTTCAATTTGGGTGCAAGAGTGGGAAAAACGTCTACATTGCCATCATCCATCGCCGTATCATCGTCTATCAGATCATCTTCTTTCGGCTCGAAATTGACTGCATAAACCTCTGCACTAGCCATCAATGCAGGCGGGCGGGCGTTCTAAGCAGGCAAGGTTTCCTTGGAGTTATTTGGCTTGAAATATATCTCTCGGTGCACCAAGGGACCATCTCCTTTTTACTCTTGGGCGGAGGGAGATGAGTAGTAAGAATATGCCCTGGAGCACTGGAACTTCTGGTCATCATGCCATAAGTTAACAAGAATGTCCATTTTCTCCAGATGATGTTTGAAATGAACATTCAGAAGGGATAATATAACCCTCCGCAAATCTTGGTTTAATGTGTATCAATGGGAGATCTCCTCGAGCCTTTCGCTGATTAATAACAATCTCCATGGTTTGTGCGTAATGAGTTGTTACCATTAACGCTTACTAATTGCATATTTAGAAAAAAGTGCGAAGGTTGCAGTGATGAAGAAGAGTGATTAAAGATTGGATATTTCGTGAATCCACCAACCGGACGACGTGCAAAAGATATTGCATGATGATTGAAATGTACACTTTGAAAGGATAACACAACCCTCTGCAAATCTTGGTTTAATTCGTATTAATGACAAATATGCTCCAACCTTTTAGACATTAATGGCAATCTTAATGGTTCATGTATGATGAGCTATTAGCATTAAAGATTAATAATTGCATATCTAGAAAGAAGTGCGAAGGTGGATGGGATGGCGAAGAGTGATTAAGCATTGCACATTTCGTCGACCCACCAACCTGTGAAAGAGATTCCAAGAGATGGCCAAGTACAGAAAGCGGTCGGTCGAGCTTCAAAATATTGTCACAAGTTATACTCAGGAGATGTGAGGGGCCGATGGTCAAATTGTATGTCTCCAAACTTTTGACTGCAAAATGTGTAACACAGAACAAGGCACAATAACAAATTTCGGCGGTCAATTTGTATATCGCGGAATTTTGGGTGTTGTTTGTAGGTCATAGAACAACGGAAACACAATGTTGAGCAAGCCTGGCCAGGAACCAGTGATGGAAATAGTGTCCAAGTATGAAATGGGTAAGCAGTTGGTCAGACTCATGATAAAAAAGCATGAGACATACTCGAATCAGGGCACATTAATGAGCTTGAAAACATGGCCATAGGTTCTACTCAGGAGACGTGAGGGCCCGATGGTCAAATTGTATGTATCCCAACTTTTGATTGCAAAATGTGTAACACGGAACAGGGGACAATGACAGACTTTGATGGTCAATTTGTATATTGCGGAACTTCAGGTGTTGTATATAAAAGCATGATACATTCGAAAAAATGACTAAGTAACTAGAAAGGGAAAGTAAATGAGAAAAAGAAAGGGGAATTTGGTTGTCAATTTGTAGATCAGGGAAGTCCGAGTGTTGTTTGTAGGCGATGGAACAATGGAAACGCAATGTTGAGCCTGACTACTCGGGAACCCGCGATCCAAAACGTTTGTTGAATATGGAATGCGAAAGTGGTCGGTCGGACTCATGATATAAAAGTATTAGTGGAAATATGAAAACGTGAATCCGCCAACCCACACACCTAGACATTTTCTGAAAAACGACTAAGTAACCAAAAAGGGAAAGCAGAAAGAAAAAAGAAAGGGGATGGCAATTTTTGGAAGTGGGAATTGGTGTAAGAAATCCCCATTGATAGTCTTAACAGTAACTATGAAGTGCATTAAACACGTGAACATGATATTCAATTAAGGAATAGATAAAGTGAGCCACACTTATAGTTTCTAGGATGCGTTTGCATAAGAGAATTATCGAAAAGCCACATGAAAATCAATTTTGTGATGCTTACGTAAAATTATTGTACTGTTAAATTCACCGTAAGTATAACAACGACGAATTTTAATTTTAATTTTCTGTGGTTGATATGATAGTTCCATTAGACTTCACATAGTATATATCCTTTTATTTCAAAATATTCCTGAAGATGAATTTTTCTAAGTCCATCGATCACATAAAAGTGCTAAAACGAGCCACATACTACATTTGCGTCAGAGAGCTTATATTAAAAGGAAAATCAGGTCCCGTATATTCTTTAAGATCATAGGAAAACCGCCAAGATTATGAATGTATCATTAATTTTCTAGAACGAAGCATACAACCAAGAGCCAAGTAAACACCAAATGTATTGAAAGTCGAGGCACAAGGAAACACATGAACACATAAGGAGCCAAGTGAGATCCCATAAGGCTCCATAGATAAGTACGCATCAATCTATGCATCAAACAATTTGATATATTAAAAAAAACACGTGCCATTGGTTTTCTCTTACATGTGGTATATGTTCCCATGAGAAAATAACCGGGCCCATGAAATATGAACAAAAGTGTGCCAAACACAAGATATCACAAAACCAGAAAAGATTCAACATTGTATCCCAACTATAACCAAACCCCCAAATGGGGAACAAGAAACTTTTCGATTACTATTTTACCATGAAGCAAGATCACTATGGACATATTCTTCTGATAGTGCCATGTTCTATCACTACCAGTTTTAACAATGCCAAATTTCCTATATTATTGGAAATGCCTGATGGTTCCGCTCAGAGGAGCAACCCAGGGATGATTTTAAGGATGGAAATTTATTTTAAAAAGTAGAAACCTTGGCGAATCTTACTAATCCTTCACATGCCAACTATAAATTTTTGGCGATATTTTTGTAAAAATATTCAAATTTCTAAGGATTTTATATAGTCTATATAAAATTTTGGTGATTTTTTAGGTAAAATAATTTTATCCTATAGAATTTGGGTGAATCATTTTTAGAATAACGAATCATTTTTTGGAAAAAAACATGGAAAATTAGTCCATGAGTGAAATTTATCCCCTAAAATCATCCCTGGAGCAAGCCATTTCAATGGTTCAAAGGATGGGCCTAATTTATTCATAGTTGGATACTTTGTATGGGGTCTGTCCTCATGCTTCCCATTTCTGGACTGAACAATCTTATGCGCTTCCTATTCAATTTTCCATGGCCTTGCAAAATTCTATTCATATCCTCATTGGGTAGCATGGGCAGATACACATGATATTTTTTCGTTTCCTTCCAACGCTTGATATGATTTTTTTATTTTTTCAGCCGATATGCAGTATTGCATTGTTCTCATTTAAGGAAAATTTGCTATGGACCTGAAAGTCGCGCAACATGTAGACATTGTTTGCCTTTTTCTGTAGGTACACTTCATATGGAAATTCTGCTAACCCATGAAGCACAGCTTGTAACATAAGCTATCTAATTGTACAATGTACGATTGTGTTTCCCACGGTTCAGATGGCGACATTGAGGCAATGTCTATATATGTAAGGGCATTTTTTACTGCATCGTAGACAATCAATTGTACCATAATTTATGAAGGCATAGGAAGAAGCATGAAAGTTTCCTTTGGCACATACATGCTAGAAGGAGGTTGAGTATGCATTCACTGCAACCAAAACACCCTCAACCTAGGCACGTGAGCATAACAATTAATATATTGAACAATATAATATATAACTGCACAACAACAAAAAAAGCTACAGAAAATTGGTGAAGGAAATTTGTATGAGCAAAGTGAGGATGAAATTGTAGATGTATACAGACAACAGTTGTCGAGCTAGTTAGTTTCTTGAGATACTGTACTATGTCTATTCAAAATTCTATTACAAATGTTGCTTGGATTGTGTGAAAGATCCTTTCTTTAACATCTCTTTTCTTTGTTATATTTTTGAAGAGCATAAGTGGGAATTTTCCTTTATGCAATTGTTGTTCCATTGAGGAAAACAAATTTGAATAGGTGTCGAACAATTGCAACTACAACATGAAATAGTGCAATAGTTGTGTAACATAACCGAGATACATGGACATGTGAAAGTAAAGGACAAAATTGGATATGGAGAATGGTATCATTTCCTTTTCGTTGTCTGACTCTCCATATTTTATATGGAGAATGTGTTGCGAGCCAAGTTTTCTCGCTAGTGTGACAACTGCACCAATGGTTCCGATTGGGTAAGTGTCATTGCTCTGTGCAAGTTGGCTGATTGTTGTGTCCGGGATGACACGATATTCTAAACAAATCGCGGGAATTTTTTCCACAATAATTGTTTCATTGAGCGATATAATCCGATCACAATCACCATGGTCATATACTTTTTTGGGCAATATATTAAAATTTGTAATGGATATCCCATTCCCTGGAAATATCTTTTCTGCATGTGTCTGGACAAGTGGTGTGGGGATAATCAGTACGACTGTCATCAGGGCTTCATTGTCTATCATGTTAGCATGCATAATGGATCTAGTTTTGTTTGACTTGTCCAAGTAGGTGCTATAGACGACCATTATGTCCCCGATGAACACTTTTCCAGTTCGACGACTGTTCAAGCCCTCTATTGATAGTATTTTGGGTGTTATAAGTTTAGACCTGGTGACATTTTTTTAACAGAAAAAGTAATGTGAATGGTATTCTGCATTATTTTTTTGTTTTGTTTTTTTCTTGGCATAAATGTACAAGTAGATGCACAACTTGGATGAAGTATGGAGCCATAGTTTTGCAACCAGAACTCTTAGTCTACAGAACTTGCACTATGTTCGACATATCACTTGCACTCGTTGATACTTCTTGTGAACTGCAAAGTATGTGTTGTAGATTACATCAATATATTTATCATGGAATAGATGAATAAATAGCTCAGGATATTTGTTTGGTAAACATATGAGGAACACAATGTATGAATCTTTACCTTTGGCCTTGTCGGTCTGTTGATGTTTGCGATGATTGACTGCTCATGGCCATGTCACTAGTCCCATTTTTTCTGATGCAAGCATGTGTATATGAACATCAGAAGGACTAAATAAGCATATGCATTGTATATTGTCCATAATTGTTCTAAATGTCACATACCTAGTCGAAGGAGATGGAATATGAAATAGGGTGTCAAGGGATACTCAAGAAACATGAGGACTCGATGGTCAAATCGTATGCCTCGTATTTTTTGACTGCAAAAAATGTGTAACAGGAAATAGGGCATGATAGGGGGGTACAATGGCCAATCTGTATATCATAGAACCTCTGAAGCTAGAGGTGCAATCTTGAATTCGCCAGCCTGGGAACCCGCAATCGAAAAAGTGGCTAAGTATGGAATGAGGAAACCATCGATCAGAGTCATGATATAGAAGCATGAATATAAATGTGAACCCATGAATCTGCCAACCCGTGCACCTAGACATTTTCAGAAAGACGACTAAACAAAGAAAACAAAAAGCAAAAGTAGAGGATAAAAACAAAGGGGAATTCGGTTAAGTATAAAAGAGGGAAAAAAAGGGATAATAGAAAGTGGGAAAATATAAATGGGGAGGGAAATGTTTGGAAGCGAGAAGTCTCAACAAAGGCCCATTGTTTCCAAATCATCATTTTCTATTCCAATATTATATACCCCCACCAGTTTTGTGTGTTTGATTTACTATCAAAGTTGGTATACCTTTTCGAAGATTGTACTTCATCCCCCTCTACTGTGGAATATAAGAATTCATTTTCCAGTCCAACTAATCTGTTTATTTCAATGTAGTAACGTCGAAAATACAATGGACATGAAGGTAAGTTAGTATGTAGAAATACATGTAAAAAAAATAAATACAACTCTATTTATTTCAATGTAGCAACAAAGAGAATACAATTCACATGAGGATAAGTTACTATGCAGAAAGATACGTAGTATCTACATACAGTAAATTAGGTGCAAAGCAGTAGAACAAGTAGAACAAATATACAAACAATAAATGAAATACTAAACAATGGAATATGAAATAAGAGTAGAAGCATGCACCTTTGTATCTCCTCTTCTACATTTGAAGCAAAGAGTCCATTGTCTTCTCTAGTTATTCTATTTGTTTAAATGTAGCAGGGTGTGGAAAAATACAATGGACATGAAGGTAAGTTGGTATGCAGGAAGACATGTAAAAAAATAAACAGAGTTCGATTTATTTCAATGTAGCGGCACAGAGAATACAAAAGACATGAAGATAAGTTATTATGTAGGAAGATACACAATATCTACATACAATAAATTAAGTGAACACATATACAGGCAATAAACGAAATACAAAAAAATGGAATATGAAATAACAATACAAGCATACACCTTTGTATCTCCTCTTCTACATTTGCGCTAAAGACTCCTTTGTCTTGTTCAGTCATTTTGTTTGTTTCAATGTGGGAACACACAAAATACAATGAACATAAATGGAAGCTAGTAGGTAGGGAAGAACAAGTAATATGTACATACATTAAATGTGAATCAAAGGAATAGAATAAAATATAGTTAGAAACATGAACCTTTGCTTTTCTTGATCCATGGTTTTAATTATATAGAGTTTTTCCTGTCCAAAATATATTACAAGCCATAAAATATTAAGAAATTGCATGGCCATAGTTGAATGATTTTGGTTTTGTGAAGCAAAGTATCCATATATGCTTTGAGACAGGGAAATATAATTTTGCAATATATTTGATGTACATCTCATATTTCAAGTACAAGACAAATTGTATCGTGGTCAGACCAGTCTGTGTACAGGATAAAGAGGCTATATTGTGATATGGGCACAATTCACCGTATATGGTTAATAAGTGCATTTTGCACATGTTTTATCTTAACAAAAAGACATCGGACATTGTAATTGCACATGTAGTTGTCCAATTATTTTTTATGCCACTAATTTGTAGCATGTCAACAATGAAGTATCCTAGACTGATAATGGTTTCATCCAAATGTAAATGGTGTGATGCATTTGAGAACACATTCATTATGTTAGCAATGTTGCACGTCAAGCAACATAGAAAATGAATATTCCAATTTGCAATCCATGAAACACCACTCTTGCTAGCACCATCTCAGTATCCTTTTCTTCTACAAGAACATTTTGCAAAGGCATGTAGGTATGGTTTAGAGTTAGGAGAAAAAAATGGAGCAAAATTTAAGAGAAGGATAGGCGGGAACGATATAGGCGTTAGATATCGACTTCGCCACACATGACAAATGACAGAACCGAGGGTACAGGAACTGAACACCGCAAAGTGAAAAAAAAACAACTCCAACTGTCGGCGCATGACTCCAACCTTGCAAAGTTGAAGAAAACAATGGAAAACAACAAGCAACAAACCAGGGAGGAAGCACAAACATGCCCAACTGTAGCCGCATGACCTCAAACTCGCAAACTTGAACTAAACAACAAAAAGCAACAACTGATGAACCAACGAACCAACAAACAAGCAACAATCGACGAACCAATGAACCAACGAACAAGAAAAAACCATTGAACCAGTAAACAACATATGTATCTCCAATGAGTACCAAATCTCATCCCAAGCACAGAAGGAACCCGAAATATATGACGACCATGCAAGTAGAAATACTTAAACATTCTTACTTGAAAATTGAAAACAATAAACAATAAAGAATGAATACAAATGAAATTATGGCATCGAAACTTACTCCGCAACGATGAACGACAGAAGTGCATGTCAAATTGTGGGTGCATGACTTGGACCCCGCAAAGTAAAAAACAACTCCAACTGCGGATGCAAGACCCCAACCCTGCAAAGTTGAAAAAAACAAAAGCAAGCAACAAGAACCAATAGGTCCAATCGTAGGTGAAGGTCCTCAACCTTGCAAACTTGAACCAAACAACAACAAGCAGCAATCGGCGAACCAATGGACAAGTGTAGTGGCCAGTAAGAAAAATAAAATCAACAAGCCTAGTAAAAATCCTTACAATTATGCATAACATTTCTAACATAGAATTTCTGAGTGCGTAAATAATTCATTAACTTCAAATAAGCATATAAATTTCAACAGAATTTAACATTTAACATTTAATATACAGCATAAAATTAACATAGCCAATTCACAAACAATTTACCTGGTTCTGATGCTAATTTATGTCGCCTTGTTGCCTTGTTGTTGCCTTCCTGCTACCTGATGCACTGACCAACACTGCCCAAACCTACTATCCTCCCTGCCAACTAGGAAAACTACCTAGCTTCAGGATATCATATGGATATCCTAGCCCCCGTGCCCAAAACCCCCAGCAAACTGGTGCCCCTGAACTAATCCTCCCGACTTCAGAACTCACTCTCCTCCTTGCAAATCCAAGAGAGCCCCAAAATCAATCCCCCCAATCTCACGTAGAATGATCCTCCCAATCTCCCGTAGAATGATCCCCTCCTCCCTAACCTTCCCCCGCTCATATTTCCCCTTCACCGACTTCCCCCTCCTTCATTACTTTCCTTATCCATTTATTAATTATCTTATCCTTTCATAATTAATGCCCCTTATCCTCTTATTTATTATTTTATCCTTTCTTATTTATTATCTTATCTTATATTTAATGTCCTATCCCTTCCTGAATACGTAATCTTTAATTTAACAATATAATTTATTAACCCCCTTTAATCCTTTACTTAATTAATTAATGAGACAATTAATAATTAATTAATCCTTGACAATCATGAACAACTAATTAATAATAATTAATTAGTTAAGGTTATTTAAGAAATAATTATTGTTTAGGTAACTTTTAGGACAGTTAGATTATTAAATTAATTATAATTAATAATGCTATACATCTATTTAAGCAGGGTCGTTACATACACCCACCCTTTAGGAAAATTCATCCCGAAGTTAAGGTATCTTATGGTACAAAGGACAAGAAACATGGTTCACACATTCATAACAAGTAACCGACATTATCAGTAAGTCAAGAAAACTCATACATACTAGTGTATATGTACCATAAATGCATGTGTAGCTAGTACATACAAGTCTCGCGCATGTACTAATAATCAAAACTATCATCCATTAGTAATTTATGTCTACATCCAATCCAGTCAGCAAGACTAGTCTTTTATAAAAGACAACAAACCAATCAATTGTTTGAGAAATCCTTTAATTACTATTATCCGATTTAACAATTTTTTTTTAAACAACTGTGGTTTACTTACGTAATAATGAATATTCATATATACACATTTCTCTTCTTTTTTTTGAAGGGAAAACATTAGATTCTACCACCAGACAGATCTCCATACCTTCTCAACTATTACTACTCATCCTTCCTCCCTAACCTACTTCCATCTCCATTCCTATCCTTCCTCTGCTAGACTATCTTGGAGCATCAACTATATTGACCTAACTCCAAATAGAACCCATAAGCAGAAGTGTCGCTATCTCGACCAAGCTTCCCTAGCAGGCATCTGACAGTCATCATCACATGTCTTGGGGAGCGTGAACTAACACTGTCCTCCCATGACTTCAGGTTTCGGAGGATACACGGTTGGAAATTCCTCCACCCCTCCTAATCATAACTAGGGTCCACACCCTACAATGGAGGATACACGATGGGAAATGCCTCCACCCCTCCTAACAGGACTAGGTTCCACACCCTACAATGGAATACACAGTGGCACCGTGTTGCTGGAGGTTTTGTCATCGTTTATTCGGTTTTGGGCAGTGTCATCACCTGAAATCATGCATTGGTCCACATATCATAGCAATGCATCCAAACCAATATAAATTTC